>NW_020872887.1:0-10685 GCF_003789085.1 Penaeus vannamei
TCTTCTCACTCTCTCTCTCTCTCTCTCTCTCTCTCTCCTCTCTCTCTCTCTCTCTCTCTTCTTCTCTCATCTGTCCCTATCTCTGTCTCTCTCTCTCTCTCTCTCTTCTCTCTCCTCTCTCTTCTCTCTCCTTCTCTTCTCTTCTCTCCTCTCTTCTCTCCTCCTCTCTCTCTCTTCTTCTCTCTCTCTTTTCTCTTCTTTGAGAGAGAAAAAAAAATTAGATAGATGGATAGAGAGAGAGAGAGAAGAAAAAGAAAGAAAACGAAATAAAAAGAAAGTAGAGAAAGAGAAAGAGAGAGACGCGCCACCCACCGTCACCAGCTCTCGCACCCTGGTTCTCGTGAGAGGTGGGCGTGGCTTAGATAGCAAGAGCCCCCTTCTCGTGGCGGAAAGGGGCGGGGCTTAAGGGCCGAAGGAACGTGGAGGACAAGGAGAGGAAATGGAGGAGCTCAGAGGATGGGGAAGAAGGGAGAGGGGGGGGGGAAGAAGGGAGGGAGGAGGGAGGGGGGAGAGGGGAGATGGGTTTGCTTAAGGGAGGGGGAGGGAAGGAGGGGCAAGGGGAGGGGGGTCCATGCCGAAGCGGAGGGAGGAGGGGAGGGGGAGGGGGGGGGGACTCGCTAAAGAGGAATAAAGGAAGGGAGAGGAGTGCTAGGAGGGGGGGGGAGCTCCTGGATGGAAATAGGGGGAGGGAGTGGTAATGGGGGATTGCTGAAGAAAAAATGGAGTGGGGGAGGGAAGTGGTAGGGGGTGGATCTAGGAGAGGGTAGTGGAGGGAGGAGGGAAGTGGTAGGTAGGCCTGTCAAAAGAAGAAAAGGAGGGAAGGGGAAGTGGGGAAGGAGAATAGAGGGGGGGGCGAAGTAGTAGGAGGTGGAGGGGAGGGGGAGGTGACTGCCCAGAGGGGAGGGAGAAGCAGGAGTAGGGAGAGGGGAGAGGGGGGGAGGGCAAGAAAAATTAACACGGCGCTACCACTGGTACTCGGAGCAGCATCTCCCCCCCCACCCCCCTCTCCTCTCCCCTCCTCCCCCTGATTTTGCGCTTCTCGTAGCAAACACAATCTCCTTTTAATTTTCGTATAAAACCTCGACCATTTTTTTTTTTTCATCTTCCTCTTCTTGTTTTTCTTTTTTCTTCCGTTTCTTTACAGCATTTCAAGTTCGCTGCATGTGTCTGTGCGTGCTTGCTGTTCATCCACTCAGAGGTTTATTTTAGTGGACCATGTTAGCGTGAGTGCATGCATGACAGTTGATATAAGCTGTTTTTTTAATAGTTTTTTTTCTTCTAAGAGGCTTTTTTATTATTTTTTTTTTCTCTCTCTCTCTTTCTTTCTTTTTTTTTTTAAGTGGCATTCCTTTTATTCATATGATCTCTCTGTCTGTGCACTCTGAGGCAGTGCATATATGTAGAACAAACATGCACGAGGGAAGTGTCATGAGCGTTTTAAGTTTCGTGACGAACCAAAGTTTGTTTTGGGCGGGTTTTCAGTTTTCATAATATGAAAGAAGGAAGGAAAAAAAAAAGGAAAAAAATGGAAGCAAGCAGACGTAAATTATATTTTCATTCTCGCTTCGTTAATTCATGGGAGAGTGAGGTCCGGATTGCAAGAAGAAAGAAAATGACAGAAGAAAAAAAATGAAATAAAAAAACAGGCGAGCAAGAATCGTTGCCACTTCCCACGGATTCGGACGCGGGATTGCGAGCCTCCGAGCCCCAGACATAACCAATTACGTTTTGCTTGATCGGCCGAGAGCGCTCCGGGTGTCGCAATGGCTGCTTTTGGCTTCGAGAAGGGAAAAAGATCATTAAAAGATTTGTTTCTTCGCTGTACATGACAATAACAACAACAATAACATTAGCAGTAACAACAACAATGAGAATAACAAATAGATCAGAGAGATAAGATGAGAATCGAGAGAGAAGAAGATTACTTAAAGAAAAATATCTGTTCGTATTACAAAATAACAAAATCAATAGAATCAACAAGACCAACAACAACAATAACAAAACAACAAAACAAAAGCAACAAAAAACAACTTCAGAAAGAGAAAAAACGATAATTTCCTTCCATCTTTTACGTCACGCCGGGAATATCAGATAACCCGGACACGCCATAGAATACAAATGTATGATAAAAGAACGTAAAGATCAGAAATCACTGATATATATTTATTATATATTATGAGATATATATATATATATTATATTTTCATTCTCTCTTCGTTAAATCATGGGAGAGTGAGGTCTGGATTGTAAGAAGAAAGAGAATGACAGGAAAAAATGAAATGAAAAACAGGCAACTGATATAAAACTGATATAAAAAAAATGATATAAAAAAAAATGGTTTATCGATAGAGAAATGTTGGAATATCTCTTCGTCTGCTTCAAATAACCAACGAAGCTGCTTCAGGGAGTTGCTTCGAAGCCCTGTTGGTAAGCGGGAGGGAGGGGGGGGAAGGGAGAAAGGAGGGAGGAGGGAGGAAGGGAGGAGGGAGAGAAGGAGAGAGAAGGAGGGAGAGGAAGAGAGAAGGAAGGGAGGGAAGGTGAGACGGAAGGGAGAGAAGAGAAGAAGGAAAGGAGAGAGGGAGTGGAGGGAGGTAGGGAGAGAAGTGAAGCAGGGAGGGAGGAAGAGATGCACGCACACACACACGTACACACATCACACCACAGAAGAAGAAAAAAAAACGAATGAAACATAAAAAAATGGATAAGAAAATAGGCCTATACACAAAAACAACCGACCGCGTGAAGGGTTTCCAATCTATCTTTTTCTTTCTTCTCCCTTCTCCTTCCATCCCTTTCTTCCCCCCTTCCTCCTCTCTATCCCTTCCTCTCCCTCCTCCCTCCCGCCTTCTTCCTTCTTTCCTCCTCCCTCCCCTCCTCCTTCCTTCCTCCCTTCCTCTCCCTTCCCTCCCCTCCCCTCCTCTCTCTCCCTCTCTCCTCTTTCCTCTCCCTTCCCCTCCCTCCCTCTCCCCTCTTCCCCTCCCTCCTTCCCCCTCCTCTCCCCTCTCCCCCCCTCCTAACTTCCTCCTTCCCCTTCCCTACCTTACCCTGAACACCTGAGCTCCGCCCCAAGTCCCTCATGTCTACCTGGCTGAGTTTGGACCTTTCTAGAAGAACCTCTCTTGTTCTTGCAGTATTGCTTGGAAGGCGGTGGTGACGGAGAGGGGGGAGAGGGGAGAGGAGTAGGGGGTGGGCAATTTGTTTTTTCCCCTTTTTTTTGTCTCGGGGGGGGGGGTCGTGTTTATATTTGTTTTTACTACTACTATTCCTATTACTGCTACTACTAATGATAATGCCACCACCAGTGCTACTATTTTTATTATTATTATTATTATTATTATTGTTATTATTGTTATTATTGTTTATTATTATTATTGTTATTATTATTATTAATATTATT
The DNA here is from genome assembly GCF_003789085.1 of Penaeus vannamei. Classification (NCBI taxonomy): domain Eukaryota; kingdom Metazoa; phylum Arthropoda; class Malacostraca; order Decapoda; family Penaeidae; genus Penaeus; species Penaeus vannamei. The sequence continues at coordinate 3,398 of NW_020872887.1, forward strand.
ATTTTTATTATTGTTATTATTATTATTATTATTATTATTATTATTATTATTATTATTATTATTATTATTATAATTCCTATTACCGTTGCTATCGCCTAAGACAAACAAGCAAGTAAGGCAAAAAAAGTGTATTAGTAAGTAGATAATTCATTGCCTGAGGAAGAAAAATAATACGCAATGGAGAGAGTAAATGAGAAATAAAACAAAAAAAAATGAAGAAGAAAAAACTAAAAAGGAAGCTGAGATAAGTAAAGAAACAAAATAAATCATAGATATAGATAAAATAAATACATACTAGATATAAAGAACAAGAAAGAGAATAAAAGAAAGGTCCATATCAGAGACAAAGAACAACAAACAAATAAAAATGAATAAATACCAAAGGCAGAACAACAGATAAAAAAGAGTAATTCAATACCAGTGACAAGAAACAAGGAAACAAACAAAGAATCCAAGAATGATAAACTAAAAAAAGTCCATACCAGAGACAAGGAAACAAACAAACAAAAACAGAAAACCCCCACCCCCCTCGCAATAAAAAGAAATAATAATACATAAAAGCTTATTGACTGGAACACGTGCGAACGAAAGAGAGGGAGGAGGGAAGGGGGAGGGAGAGAGAGGAGGGAGAGGGAGAGAGGAGGGAAAGGAGAGGGAGAGGGAGTGGAAGAGGAAGGAAGGAGAGGGAAGAGGAGGGAAGGGAAAGGGGAGGAGGAAGGGAGAGGAGAGGAAGGGAGAGGGAGGGAAGAGGGAGGGAAGGAGAGGGGGAGAGGAGAGGGAGAGAGGAGGGAGGGGAAGGGAGAGGGAGAGAGGAAGGAAGGGAGAGGAGAGGAGAGAGGAGGGAAGGGGAAGGGATAGGAAGGAGGAGGGAAGGAGAAGGAAGAAGGGAGAGGGAGAGAGGAGGAAGGGAGAGGGAGACGGAGGGAGGGAGGGAAGGGAGAGGGAGAGGGAGGGGGAGGGAAGGGAAAGTAGGGGAGAGAGGGAGGGAAGGAGAGAGGGAGGGAGGGAGGGAAGGGAGGGAGAGGACTCTAAGGAATCTGTAGCTGAAAATAGACTCTGTATTGATTGATCCTTAAGAAAGTGTCTCCGGCTGGGGGGGGGGGACTTCCGGGTGTTGCTGAGGATATGCGTCTGGAAGATCCTTATCTGTCGGGGGGGGGGGGGGGGGGGTCGAGTGAGGGCGTGTGGGCGGCGGGTCGTCTGTTGTGGGTGGTGTGAGTTGTGTGTGTTTGTTTTTGTGTTTGATTTTTATTGTTTGTTTTGTTTTGTTTTGTTTGGCGTGTTGTCTGTTTTTGGTGTTTTGTTGTGGGTTGTGGATTGTCTTTGTTGTATTTGTTGATTTTTGTTCTCTTTGCGTTTTGCTTTTGCTTGTTTTGTTCTCCTTTTTGTTTGTTTTGCTTTTGTTTTGTTTGCTGTTGCTCTTGTATATTTTTTATCTGCAGAGGAGGTTATACGTTCAAATATTTTTTTTTTTTTTATACGAGTAGGGATTAATTGATCCTTTACAGTTGCAATTATGCTTTTAGTGTCGTTATCTTAGTCAAATAAACTTGATCATGATACAAAGCTCGGAGCGTTATGGAGATTCTCAAATAATTATCAACCTTATGATAGAGGATAATAAGAGTGATTTTCGCCCATTTTTGGTTTGGTTATTAGGGCCCTATTTGCGAAATTTGGGGAAGCCAGACTTGGAGTGCAATTGGTCTAAATCCTTTTATTTCTCTCTTATTTTTCGAATAATGAGGGTATTGATGTTAAATATCTCCGAAGGGTCTTCAGCGGCATTCAATCATTTAGATTTCCAGATTTTTGTGTGCGAAGGGGCGTTGATAGGAAGTTTGTAGGCCTAGTTAGTGCGTGAAAAGGATAGGGTGAGGTGGGTGAGAGTTCACGGAAATGTGGCCTGATGTGTTAGACTCTATGTATATGCTCTCTGTCTGTCTCTCTCTCTCTCTCTTCTCTCTCTCTGTCTGTCTGTCTGTCTGTCTCTCTTTCTCTCTCTCTCTCTCTCTCTCTTCTCTCTCTCTCTCTCTCTCTCTCTCTCTCTCTCTCTCTCTCTCTCTCTCTCTCCTTTCTCTCTCTCTCACACACACACGCACACACACACACACACACACACACACACACACACACACACACCACACACACACACACACACACACACCACACACACACACACACACACAACCACATTTACACGCAGACATACACACACACACCCAGGTCTGCAGATCGCATTCGCAGCGAATTCACCAGCGACACCTTCGCATAATAACACCAATCCGTATAATCCCGCCTTGATGACGTCACAATCGCCCAGCTGATTTCCCCGGTAACGAGTTTAATGGAGAACAGCTGATTGACGGACCGCTAGCCATTAGACGCGCACGAGCCTACACTATCGAGGGTGAAATTGCAGGTCGGACCGATGCGGTGGTTATGCAATTGCTGTGAAAGCCATGGAGGGGTGGGAGGGGTGGGTGGGTGGGGGAAGGGGGAAGGAGGGTGTGGGGTGGGTGGGGGAAGAAGGAAGGGAGGGAAGGGGTAGAGGGGGTGAGGTGGGTGGGGGGAAGGGGAAGGAGGGTGTGGGGTGGGTGGGGGAAGGGGGAAGGGAGGGAAAGGGTGGAGGAACAAGGAGGGAGAAAGGGAGACAAGGAGAGATAGATCGATAGACTGATAGATAGGTAGGTAGATAAGGCTGAATCTGTGAGTGTAATGTTGATTTGCTTTATATATTTTTATTTTCATTTATTAATTTACTTTATATTTATTTTATTTTATGTATATTTATTTATATTTTCATTTCGGCTTAAGTGTTCATTGTTTCAGTTCGGAATCAAAGACGAGAATATTGCATGGCCATAGTATATTCCTTAATATTAAGCGATAGATAAACAAATAAAATAGATAAAGAGAAACAGAAAGAGAGATACAAAAGGAGGCACACAAAAACAAATAGAATAGAAAGAGAAACAGAAAGAGAGACACAAAAAGGGGACGCACAAAACCAATAAAATAAAATGAAATAGATAACACGGAAAGAGAAACAGAGAGAGACACAAATGGGACACACAAAACCAACAAAATGAAATAAATAGATAATACACGGAAAGAGAACAGAAAGAGAGACACAAAATAAAAACAAAATCAATAAGATAAAAACAGAGAGAGACACAAAATAAAACAAAATCAATAAAATAAAATAGAATAAGATAGATAACACGCGGAAAGAGAAACAGAAAGAGAGACACAAAAGGGGACGCACAAAATCACGCACGCACGCACGCACGCACGCACGCACGGCTCCAGGTTGCTGCTGCATTGGCAACCGAGCCAATCGATGCGGCGTGGGCGTGAGGGAGGTATGCGAGGGAAAGAGGGCGGGGATGTGAAGGCGTTGTGTGAAGGTGCCTTTCCCCCTCTTTCTCTTGCTCTCTCTTTTCCCCTCTCTCTCTCTCTCTTTTCCCCTCTTTCTCTTTTTTTTCTCTTCTCTTTTCTCTTCTTGCGCTTGCTTGCTCTCTCTTTTCCCCTCTTTCTCTTTTTTCCTTTTTCTCTTCTTGCGCTTGCTTGCTCTCTTTTTTCCCCTCTTTCTCTTGTTTGCTCTCTCTTTTCCCCTCTTTTTCTTTCTTGCTCTCTTTTTTCCCTCTTGCGATTGCTGTCTCTTTTTCCCTTTCTCTTGTTCTCTCTTTTTCCCTTTCTCTTGTTCTCTCTTTTCCCCTCTTGCGCTTGTTCTCTCTGTTTTCCTCTTTCATTTGTTTTCTCTTTTCCTTCTTTGCCCCTCTTGTGCTTGCTTTCTCTTTTCCCCTCTTTCTCTTGTTCTCTCTGTTACCCTGTTTCTCTTTCTCTGTCTTTTCCCCTCTTTCTCTTGCTCTCTTTTTCCCCTCTTTCTCTTGCTCTCTGTTCCTCCCTTTCTCTTGTTTCTTTCTGTTTTTCTTTTTTCTCTTTTCTCATTGTTTTCTTCTTCTCGTTTCTCTTATCTCTTTCTTTCTGCTGTTTTTATTTTCAAACTATTTCTCTTGTTTTTTTCTCTCTCTTTTCTATTCCTCTTATGTTTTTCATTTTTTCACTTTGTCTTTTACCCCTTTTCTCTTGCCTTTTCCTTTTTGATTCATGATTTGTCTTCCTCCCTTATTCTCCTGCTCTTCTCTTCTTGGTTATTTCCCTCGTTCTCTTGCTCTTTCCCCTCTTTCTCTTTTTTCCTCCTTTTCTGTTGCTCTCTTTCTCTGTCTCTTCGCCTCTTCCTCTTGCCTTCTCTTACCTCTCTTTCTCTTATTCTTCTCTTGCCCTCATTCTTTCTCTTGTTCTTGAAAGAAATAATTATTACAAAACGATACAGTAAGATAATTACGTATAGCACTTTCTTCCTTGTTAATAAAAAAAAAAGGTTTTGAATACTGAAACGAACAAGAACAGAAAGAAAATAAATAAAACACATTTAGTCTCTGTATCGTGTTAGCAATCCCCTCCCCCCCCCCAATTGGTTTAGCTTTACGTACTGGAACAAATGCTATGGAATCGTATTTTGGTTTTACTATATCTATAAAAAGAGAAAACTTTCGAGATTGTTGTCGAAAGCGAGTTAAGAGTCTCAAATGTATTCAGTTTTCGCCGCATTAGTGTGACGTGTGGATGTCCGTTCCGATTCCCGCCTCGGTTTTAATTTCCTTAAAAGCGTGGCGGAGAAGAGAGGAGAGAGATAAGAATTAAGGAAGAGGGAAATGGGGAAAAAATAGGGATAATTGGTTGTAACGAGAAGGTAGTGAGATAGGTATAATCTGATCTAATTATAATAGGTAATGGGGTTACCTTGTACGAGAGGAGAGCGGTTGCCAGTGCGCGCCTTTTCTGTGTAGATTCGGAACCGATTGAAAAAGGATTTAAGAAGGAGTTAGCGATGCTCTTTTGTTCTCTTTTTTTTATTGCTGGAGGATCGTGTTTTCTTTCTTTTCTTTTCTATTTTTATCTCTCTCTTTTCCTCCTCTTTTTTTTATCTCTCTTGTTTTTATAGCACTTAGATTTTTCTTTTGGAATAGCACGTTCGTTTGGGGATGTTCAGCGTTGGCGAAGTTATATGTGAGTTCAACGGCGCGGACATCGTGGCTGGGATTGGATTCTCCTTTTGGAAGGATTCAGTCCGTTTCTTGTCCAGCTGTCTGTTTGTCTGTCTTTTTATGTCTCTCTGTCTGTCTCATATGTGTCTGTCGGTCTTTTTATCCATCTGTTTCTCTTAAAAGATGTGTGTGGGAGTGTGTGTACGTGTGAATGTGAGTATGAGTATGAGTATGAACACGGCAATGAATGTGCACGCGTGTGTACCTATTGTTGTACACACACAACACACAACACACACACACACACACACACATAATATATATATATATATATATATATTATATATATATATATATATATTTATTTTTTTTTTTTTTTTTTTTTTTTTTTTTTTTTTTTTTTTTTTTTCCTTACATTTGATTAAAAAAATACAAAACAGCGTCACACAAAACGGCGTGTAGTTTTGGTGGATCTTTAAACCAACAAAGAATTTCTTCAGATACGAAAAAATACGACACACCACGTAAAAGAAAAAAAAAGACAGACGATAACATTAAAATTGATAATAACACGAAATTAAGATAAGACAATAAACACAACCTTATCACAAACTTCACATCGTAATTATTAAAAAAAAAGAAAACTATAACTGTAAAGATGAAATAAACATCAGAAACGGAATATCGCCTCCACTTTGCAATACGTATCTGAACTACGTACCTTTGGCCGGCATTCCGTTTATGTTATTTATTTTATTTTTATGTCTATAGCTTGAGCATTTTTTTATTGATGTTGTCTTCTATTTTCGTTTTCTTTTATCGTGTTTATTGACATTTCTTATTGATGTTCTGATTCGCGATTTTCCAACCAGGTGGCGGGTTAGTTACGTGTATAGTTGCACGTACAGACATACACATACACATATACTTACACATACAGATACACGTACATTCACTACACATACACATACACTTACATACATATACATACACTACAACACATACATACACATACATACACACACACACCACACCACACACACACACACACAACACACAACACACACACACACACACACCACACCACACACACACACACACACACACACCACACACACACACACACACACACACACACACACACACCACACACACACACACACACCTGTCCTCATCTCCTTATCTTAATCCCCCATTTCCCTTATCAGCGCTACAACAATGGATTTCCTTTTCTTGGCATTATCCTCAGGGTTCATGGCCTCTGTGTGTGTGTGTGTGTGTGTGTGTGTGTTGTGGTGTGTCGTGTGTTTGTGTGTGTGTGTGTGTGTGTGTGTGTGTGTGTGTGTGTGTGTGTGTGTGTGTGTGTGTGTGTGTGTGTGTGTGTGTGTGTGTGTGTGTGTGTGTGTGTGTGTGTGTGTGTGTGTCGTGTGTGTGGTGGTGTTTGTTGTGTGTGTGTTGTGTGTGTGTGTGTGTGTGTGTGTGTGTGTGTTGTGTGTGTGTGTTGTGTGTGTGTGTGTTGTGTGTGTGTGTTGTATGTGTATGATGTGTGCTTGTGTGAGTGTGTATGTATGTATTTATGTTCGTGTGCGTGTGTTTTGTCGTGTGTATGTTATGTATGTATGTTATATGTAAGAGAGACAGACAGACAGACAAAAAACAGAAAGAGAAAGAATGAGAGAAAAAAAACACGGAGAAAAAAAAGAGAGTGATAAAGTTGTGGAAGAAAAGTTGAAATGAGAATGGAGGTAGTTTATAAAGAGAAATTCACGCGAGAGTTCTTCCTCGGTTCTTTCTCTCCCGCCGTGGCTAACAGCAAACTTGTTCTTATTTTGTTCTTACACGTAAACCCAGATAACTCTTTCTTCCCTTCTCGCTTTTGTTTGAGAATTCTCACTTATTATGAATATTTTATTATTATTATTATTATTATATTATTTTTGTAATGGAATCTCACTTTTTATTGATTTTTTTTTCTTTTGTTATGAAATCTCATATTTTATTGATATTTTTGGTTCTTCCTTTTTCTTTTGTTATGAAATCTCACATTTTATTGATATTTTTTATTCTTCCTTTCTTTTATTTATGAAAAATCTTTTTGTGAATATTTTGATTGGCTGTACGCGCTACGAAAAAGTTGATGATATTTGTTATACAGTTCTTTCTTTCTATACGTAAAGAACAGAGAAAATAATAATGTAAATGTTGGTTACATGTTATACAATAAATCTGAAATT
>NW_020872887.1:16375-18875 GCF_003789085.1 Penaeus vannamei
TTGGTAGGGGAGAGGAAGGGAAAGAAGTGGAGAAGTGACGAGAAGGGAGAGGGGAAAGAAGGGGGGGGCGTGAGACAGTAGGAGAGGAAGGAACAAAGAAGGGGAAGGAGTGAGGGGAGGGAAGGGAAAAGAAGGGGGTAAGAATGAGAGGAAGGAAAAGGGGAATATATATAAGGGGATTGTTCGAAAATAAAGCGCGCTTGAAATCGAGGATCAGATTTTTTCAAAAAGTATTTCATCGATTCGCTAATATTATTTTATTTATTTATTTATTTATTATTTTTTTTTATCGATAAGGGCGGATATTGTCCGAATCTGAAATGAATAAGGAATATTGAACTTTATTTATGTTACTTCATTATATAAACTGTATTTTTACGCTGCGTCGAACGAAAAATCGCAGTTCGTTGTAGATCGAAAAACTACGACGAATTCTTATGGAAGGAAATAAAGTCCCGTGAATTTTGTGATAAGATGGGTTTGGGAAGTTTGACGCTCTTGGTTTAGTGACCTTCTTAAGCCGATTTGGTTTAAATAGGGAGTTAATTGGTGGTATGTTGGGTTTTCTTCCCTTCTCTTTCTCTGGCTTCTTTCTCTTTTTCTCTCTATCTATTTCTGTTCTTCTTTCACTTTTTGCTCCACTTCTTCCTACTCTTTCTGTCTGCTCTCTGTATTCTCTCTGTATACTGCGTCTCTCTCTTTCTCCTGAACTCTCGTGCCCTCTCTCTCTCTCTCTGCCTCTCATCTCTCTCTCCTCTCTGCTTCTCTCTCTCTCTCCTCTCTCTGCTCTCCTCTCTCTTCTCTCCTTCTTCCGTTCTCCTTCCTCCTCTCCTTCCCTCCCTCCCTCCTCTCCCCTCCCCTCTCCCTCACCTCTCGCCTCCTTCCCTTTATCTCTCCTCTTCGGCTTCTGCCTCCTCTCTCCCTCTTTTTCTTCCTTTTCTCGTCCTATGTTTGTTGATATTTTTCCATTGCAATGAAGCCCCTGGTATTTCTTTCTTCCTTTTTTTTATTGAACGAGATTACTCTTCTGGTTTACCCTTTATATTTATCTTTTCTTCTCATGGGAATTTGTTTTTGTTGCCTATCTATGTTTAAGACTCAAGGAAAACTCGGTACGCTATTTGATGAAAATGGTTCGTGTCCTATTGATTGATCTTTTCGTTTTTAAGCTATTTCTGTAAGCTTATTGATGGAAAAATGGTTCTATTTACTTGAGTTTTTAAGCTAAAGTTGATCTGAAAATGGTTTCTATTGATAACAAGCTATTTGATGGTAAACTTTTTTATTGACTCCTGTAAGTTACATTTGATGGTAAATGGTTGTTATTGACTAGTGTGTCATAGCTATCTTGATCACAAATGGTTATATTGACCTGCGAGTTTTTTAAGTTATTTAATAAAAAATGCGTCTAAACTGACTCAGTTTATAGCTCATTATCGATGAAATGGGTCTGTTGGACTCCGTTTATAAGCGTCTGTGTTGGTGTCTTGTTCAAATTTTGGTATTACTTTTGTTAGTTATTTATTGATATTTTCGATATAAGACAATCTATCATATATACTACTTTCGTGACAAGAAGAAGATTCAAGATGAAGTAAGTGTTCTATTTTTGTGTGGTGTTCGTGTGACTGCTTTCGAAGAGAGATAAATAACAGAGGAAAGGGAGTTTGATCTGCATGAATGTATGAAGGAGAATAAATGTCATTCCTTGAATAAGGGTTTTGTGATTTTTTGTGCCGTCAACGCTTCAACAGGCTTTTAGCGTTGCCTCCTTCGGTAATTGGTTCTGGTGCAGGCAGGAAGAAGGAGGAAGAGGAAGAGTCGAGGAGGAGGGTGGAAAGGGAGGGGCGAGAAGAGGAGGAAAGAGGAGGTGGAAGAGGAGGAGGAGAAGGGGAGAGGAGAGAAGGAGACAAAGAAAGTGGGAAGAGGGAGGGGCGAAGGAGACAAGGATGAGATGGAAGAAGAGGAGAAGGGAGCAATAAGGAGAAAGGAGAAGTGAGACAAGGGAGTCCTGGAAGAAGGAGAAGGTGAAGAAAGAGGAGGAGGAGACAGAAGGAGGTGGAAGAGGGAGGAGAATAGAACAAGCGAGGAGCCGAGAAGGAGAAAAGGAGGTATGGTAGAAGGAGGACAAGGAGGACGGTGGTAAGAATGGAGACAAAAAATAAGGAGAGAGACAAGTGAGAGGTGGAGAGAAGGAGGCCATGGATGAGGAGCGAAGGAAAGAAAAAACGGAGGTGGAATAGAGATAGAGTGGAGGGGAGAAATGGAAGTGGACGAGGGGACTGGGATGGGGGTGGAGGTAGAGGCAGAGGTGGAAGTGGAAGTGGAGGTAGTAGCTAATGTGGAAGAAGCCAGAAGAAGAAAAGAAAAAAATAAGAAGCAGAAAAAAGAACGAAAGAAAATAACAAAAAAAAGAAATAGAGAGAGAAGGAATAACCCGAGTAGAACCAGGGGAGCAACAAATAGAAAGACAAAGAGAAACTGAAGAAAAATACGAATA
>NW_020872887.1:23875-33875 GCF_003789085.1 Penaeus vannamei
GAGGGGGGGAAGAGGGGAAGAGAGAGGGGGAAAGAAAGGGGGAAATAGGAAGAGGGAGAGGGAAGAAAGGGTGAAGTGAGGGGAAGAAGGAGAGGAAGAAAGGGGAAAGTGAGGGGAAGAAGGAGAGGGAGGGTTAGAGATAGGGGGAATAGAAGAGAGGGAGAAAGGGGAAAGGGGCAAGTGACGGGAAGAGGCAAGGGAAAGTGGAAGGGAAAGGAAAAAGAAAAAAAAAGTAGAAGGAGAGAGAGAGACAGACAGACAGAAAGAAAGAGACAGAGACAGAGAATAGAACAGAACAGAACAGAACAGAAAATATAAAGCAGAACCTTCCACGTAGAGCCCAACCTGGAACAGTGTAAACGTCCAAAAGAGAGAGAAAATAATAAAGAAAAGATGCATGAAAAAAAATATATAAAAGTAAGGGGAAACGAGAAAGACAAAACAAAATTCCATGCAAATAAACGGTTGTTCGCACAGGTAACACAATTTCCATTTTTTGTACAAACATAGAATGGAGAACAGAAAGACAGATAAAGAAAATAAGAAATTATTTAGAAAATGACGATTTAAGTCTATGTAGAATCGGCCAATCACCTGTCTTCATTGGGAGATATTGCAAGTATTTTTTTTTATTTTTTTTTATTTTTTTTTTTCTTATCGCTTAGTGGAAGTATGAAGTAAAGAAAAAATAATAATAAGAAGAAGAATAAAAAAGGAATGGCGGAGGCAACTTGTCCAAGCCAGGGAAGCTTAGCCCTCCCCCCCTTACACCCACCCCCACCTCCCCCCCCCCATACTTCCTCTCCCCCTCCCTCCGTCCTCAAACTTTATTGTTACTCGAAAAATAAATAGAGGAATTTCACAATTTCCGCCAAGGATTTTGAAACGAGATTTTGACAAAAAAAAAAAAAAAAAAAGTTTTTTTATTATTTTTGTTTTTTTAAAAATGTCTCCCTTCTTTTTTTCGGAAAGTTTTAGAATACAACAGGAGCGGCGTTCCGTGCAAGTGCTGTGTTTTCCTTTTAGTCTGTACAGAGTGTTAAATACAAGGATTCATAATTTATTTTTTTTCTGTTATTTTTCATCCTCAGACAGCTTTTTTTTTTCTGTTTTTTCATCCTCAGACAGCTGTGAAATCATTATACAAGTTTATTTTATGCTATATATACCATGCATTATATATTATGTTATATATTATATAAGCAATTCAAAAGGTTTGCATATGACAAATAACCGAAAGACCGAAGTACTTTTCAAGAAACAATTTTTTTTTTTATTACGTCAAATCCATCATCTTTTTTACTCTCATCTTACTTGGTGAAGTAAATAAAAAAGAAAAGAAAAATGTGTCCTAATTAGTTCATATTTCAATTGTTTTTTTCCCTCATTGCCAAGAACAGCTGACTCATGTTAACGTCCGGTCATGTGGGATATCAATTGTTGATATTTACTACTGTTGGTTATTGTTATTTTGTTGTTTCTATGACTATTAACCGCTATTTTATTTTTGTTCTCAACAAAATCGTCATACAACTTTCTGTCTCTCTCTCTCTCTCTCTCTCTCTCTCTCTCTCTCCTCTCTCTCTCTCTCTCTCTCTCTCTCTCTCTCTCTCTCTCTCTCTCTCTCTCCCTCTTCTCTCTCTCTCTCTCTCTCTCTCCTCTCTCTCTGTCCCTCTGTCCCCTCTCCCTCCCTCCCTCCTCCTTTCCCTCTCACCCTCCCCACCTCCCTCCCGCCACCCATCCCTACCTTACCCCCCTCCTTCACCCCCCTCTCCTCCCCCTCCTTTCCCCCCCTTCCCTCTCCCTTCATTCCCTCCCACCCAGTCCTGGCAGATAAACCACTCAGATTACCATAAGAAATTGACCAAACAGGAACCAGGGGTGTTGGCAGGGTACTCACTGGTCACCCAACACCTTTCGTCTTTTTTTCTTCTTCTGTTTGCTCTCTCTCTCTCTCTCTCTCTCTCTCTCCTCTCTCTCTCTCTCTCTCTCTCTCTCTCTCTCTCTCTCTCTCTCTCTCTCTCTCTCTCTTCTTCTCTTCTCTCTCTCTCTCCTCTCTCTTTCCTTTCTCTTCTTTTCTCTCTCCCTCCCCTCTCTCCTCCTCCCCTCTCCTCTCCCTCTCCTCTCCCTCTCCCCCTCACCCTCTCATTGTTTTCTCTTTTTTATCGTGAGCGTTAGGAGTGGGAAGGATGAAGAAAGAGAGAGAGAGAGAGAGAGAGAGAGAGAGAGAGAGAGAGAGAGAGAGAGAGAGAGAGAGAGAGAGAGAGAGAGAGAGAGAGAGAGAGAGAGAGAGAGAGAGAGAGAGAGAGAGAGAGCGCATGTGGTTCGCCCAATTCCCCGAGGATACGTGTAATAAGGATGCATTAGGCGGGGGCGGCTGTTTCGTCCGTGCTGCTTGGGGTGCCCTTGTTTTGTTGGGGTGGGGGGTGGGGGTATGGGAGAGGGAGGGGGGGAGGTAGGGGGGGGGGATGGGGAAGGGGTAGGGGAGGGGGGAGGGGGTATATGGGGCTGGAGGAGGGGTGGGTGGAGGGTTGGAGGAGGATGTGGGTGGAGGGGGAGGGGGAGGATGTGGGGTGGAGGGTTGGAGGGGGGGGATGGGATAGGGGGGTTCTGGGTTTTGGGGTGGGGGTAGGATGTGGGAATGGGGGTTTGGGAAGGGTAGGGGATTGTGGGGGGGGGGATGTAGGGTTGGGAGGATAGGGAGGGTTTGGGGTTAGGGGGACGAAAAAGGGGGTTTGTGGAGGTGGGTGGGGTTATGTGGGGTTGGAGGGGGGGGAGTGGGATAGAGGGGGGGAGGGTAGGGGATTGTATGGGGTATGTGGGATGGAAGGTTTGGGGAGGATACGGGGGTTGTGGGGGAAGGGGAGGGATGTGGTTGGAGGGTTAGGGTAGGGGTTGGGAAGGGGTTGTGTGTCTGTGTTTGTGTTTGTTTGTGTGTGTGTGTGTGCGTGTTTGGTTGTTGGTGGTTTGCGTGCCATGTATGTGTTTGTGTGTATGTGTGTGTGTTCGTGTTTGTTATGGAGCGCGGTTGTCTGTTGTGTTTGTGCACGGTTGGTTGTTTGTGTGAGTCTATTCGTGGTTTGCTTTTATCTCGTTAGTTTTTTTTGTGAATGTGTTTGTGCGTTAGTGGTTTGTGTCTGTTTGTTGTCGCGTGCTGTTTGTTTGAACTAGTGTGTGGGCCTTATGTAAAAAAAAAAAAGAATACCTTTCTTAGGTTAGTGTATTAATGTTTTTATTCTAATTATTTATTTATTTATTTATTGATCTATTAATATTTTTATACAAAATATCATGTATATTTACGTTAGTGTATTATTATTATTTTTGAATTATTATTTTTATTTTATCTATCTATCTATTTATCTATTTATTTATTTATTTTCTTATAAATTATTATTTATTATTATTATTTATTTTTTTTTTACAAAATATCATGTATATTCACGTACTTACAGAGACTAGACGTGTCACGCTGCGGTGTAAGTAGATCTGTTGCGTCACAGTTTCTCGGTGCCATTTCCAGCTTTGCAGAGGTTACGCTGTTACTAGTTATCTGCTGTAGTATTGATCTCGGCTTATGAGGTGAGGTTGGGGCCCCAGGGGTTGGGGAGGTGGGAGTGGGGTTAGATCTGGGGAGGAGGAGGGGAGGGAGGGAGGAGGAAGGAGGAAGGAAGGAGGGAGGAAGGGGAGGGAGGGGTGGAGGAATTCGCATACTGTTCTTCCACTCCACATATCCCCTCACCACCACATGATTCTTGTTCCTTCTCTTCTTCTTCTTCTTCTTCTTCTTTCTTCCCTGCTCCTTCTTCTTCTTCTTCTTCTTCTTTTCTTCTTCTCCTTCTTCTCTCTTCTTCTCCTCCTCCTCCTCTCCTCCTCCTCCTCCTCCTCCTCCTCCTCCTCCCCTCTCCTCCTCCTCCTCCACCTCCACCTCCACCTCCACCTCCACCTCCACCTCCACCTCCCCACCTCCACCTCCCCTTTCCCCCTTCTTCCTCTCCACACCTTTCTCCACCCCTTTCCCCATCCCTCCCTCCCCCCCTCTTCCCTCTCTCCCCTCTCCCCTCTCCCCCTCTCCCTCCCTCCCCCCTCTCCCCTCTCTCCCCCCTCTCCCCCTTCCCCCCTCTCTCTCCCTCCTCCTTTTGGTGAATATCTGACACCAAGGAGAGGCTCGAGGAGTGCAAGTCTACTGGAAGAAAAAGGGAAAAGTAACCGGACACGCGCTGAAGAAACTGGACATGTGGTTCGATGACTGACGGAGCTACTGAAGCGCAGGCGGGGAAGCGGGGGAGGGGGGGGTGGGGTGGAAGTGGAGGGAAGGGGAGGGGAAGCGCAGGAGGGATGTGGGGGAGGGGGGAGTGGAGGGAAGGGGAGGTGAGGGGGGGAGGAGGGAAGGGAGGGGATGGGGAAGCGGAGGAAGGGGAGGGGTGGGGGAAGTGAGGATAAAAAAAATCATGACCTTTGTGTGTGGGGGGGGGGGGGATAGGGGGGTGGGAGCTGGGATGATGTGTGTGTGTGTGTGTGTGTGTGTGTGTGTGTGTGTGTGTGTGTGTTGTGTGTGTGTGTGTGTGTGTGTGTGTGTGTGTGTGCGTGTGTGCGCGTTGTAAGGTAGGATATATAGAGATGTTATATATATATATATATATATATATATATATATATATATATATATATATATGATATATAGAGTGATATGTATATAATTCCACTAAGATACATTATGAACTGACTAATGATTTTCAGTAATCAGGGATGAACTATCATTAACAACCAAATGCATTTACTCGCAATTGAACCTCCTTAATGATCTCGTGGGAAAATCATGTTAATATCACAGATTTTACCGACTGTAATCTGATCCGATTTTCAGTACAAATGGAGGCAACACATGCGCTACTGTACATTCCTTCTTCTTGTTCTTCTTTTTTCTGTTTTATGTTTTTTTCCTTTTCTTCTTCTTCTTCGCCTTCTTGTTCTTGTTTGTTTGTTTGTTTTCGTCGTTTTCTTTTTCTTTTTCTCCTCCTCCTCCTCCTTCTTCTTCTCGTCCTCCTCCTACTAATCCTAATCCTTCTCCTCCTCCTCCTCTTCTTCTTCTTCTTCTTTTCTTCTTCTTCTTCTTCTTCTTTCTTCTTCTTCTTCTTCTTCTTTTTCCTCCTCCTCCTCCTCCTCCTCCTCCTCCTCCTCCTCCTCCTCCTCCCTCCTCCTCCTCCCTCCCCTCCCTCCCCCTCCCTCCTTCTCTCTCTCCCCCCTCCCTCCCTCTCTCTCTCCCCCTCCCCTTCCCCCTCCCCCTCCCCCTCCCTCCTTCTCTCTCTCTCTCTCTTATTTATGATTTTTGAAGAGCGTTTGAATCCGCCTTTTAACGGAAGCCTTCTGTCTTCATTCAAACGCTTCCTGTGGAATTGTGATGCACGCGGAGAACATGTCTGAGACGTGTTGAAGTCCGTCGGGGCTGTGTTTAGTATGCGGTCGGCGTTGTCTCTCGCGGCGCGTGTGTGTGTGTTTGGGTTTTTTCTTTCTGCGGGTGTGTGTGCGTGGGAAGGGTGTTGGAGTGTGTGTGTGAAGGGTGGTTGGTGTGTGTGTGTGAAGGGTGTGTGTGTGTGTGTGTGGTGTTTTGGGTGTGTTTTCTTTGTGCGAGTGTGTGTGCGTGGGAAGGGTGGTTGGAGTGTGTGTGTTGTGTGTGTGTGTTTGGGTGTTTTTCTTTCTGCGAGTGTGTGTGCGTGGGGAAGGGTGGAAGGAGTGTGTGTGTGTGTGAAGGGTGTGTGGAGTGTGTGTGTGTGTGTGTGTGTGTGTGTGTGTGGTGTGTGTGGTGTGCTGTGTGTGTGTGTGTGTTTGTGTGTGTGTGTTTTTCTTTCTGCGAGTTTGTGTGCGTGGAAGGGTGGTTGAGAGTGTGTGAATTGTGTTGAAGGGTGTATGTGTGTGTGTGTGTGTGTGTGGTGTGTGTGTGTGGTGTGTGTGTGTGTGTGTGTGTGTGGTGTGTGTGTGTGCGCGCGCTGTGTGATGTGTGTGTTAATTGTCAAGAAATGTAGAAAAGAAAAAGAAAGAGAATGAAAGAAGACGAGAAAAAAAAAAAGAAAGAAGAGGTGGGAAAGAACTACAGAAAAAGAACTACCCAATAAAAAACACAAAAAAAAGAAAAAAAAGGAAAAAAATGTAAAGAGAAATACAACAAGAGACCCGGGAATAAAGGAAGGAAAGACGCGAGATAGGACCTAGCGGATGTGAGGAGAGGTGCTAGCGGCGGGGGAGGGGCTGGGGGGGGGGGAGAGAGGGGGAGAGAAGAGGGATGGTGGGGTAAGGGTTCTCGAAATATCCCTTAATGACTCAGTGATATCTACACTTGCCGCAGACAGCTTGGGGGCTTCGGTGCACGGTTGAGGCTCTGTTTTAGCATGGAATTTCTGTCTGTCTGTCTGTTTGTCTTTCTCTCTTTCTTTCTCGCTCTCGCTTTATCTTTCATTTCTCTCTCTTAATCGCTCGGGCCGCTTTCTCGGCCCTTCTCTCTCTGTTTTTCATTCCTCTCTCTATTTTTCTCTCTTCCTTTCTTTCTCGCCTTCTCTTTTTTTTTACTCTTCTCTCTCTCTCTCTCTTCTCTCTCTCTCTCTCCTCTCTCTTCTCTCTCTCTCTCTCTCTCTCTCTCTCTCTCTCTCTCTCTTCTCTCTTCCTCCCTCCCTCTCTCCCTCTCCTTTACTCTCTTCCTCTCTTCCTCTTCAGATTGGTCAATCTTTCATTCAGCCTCTATTTCATTCAACTCCATTATAATCCACACACCTTATTCTTGTGCACATATTTATTTTATTTACAATTGGCGACCGTGTACCCGCTCTGGCCATTGCATCTCTCATTATTCGAGGCCAAGGAATGTTAGAGCTTTTACTTGGCCATCGTATATTGGTTTCTGATTTTGGGTATTTCCCCTTCCTCCCCCTTCCTCTTTCCTCTTTCCCGTTTCCCCTTTTCTCTTTCCTCTATCCCCTTCCCCCTTCTCTCGTCCCCCTTTCTCCTTCCATCTTTCCTCTTTCCTCCCTTCCCCTTCCCATTCCCTCTTCCTCTTCTTCTTTCTTCCCCCCCCTTCCCTCTGCCCCCCTTCTCCCTTTCCCCTTCCTCCCTTCTCCCTTCCCCCTTCCCTCCCCTCCCTCTTCCCCTCTTCCCTCTTCCCCCTTTTTCCCTTCTATCCCCGCCCTTCCCCCTCCCCCTTCCCTTCCATTCGCCCTTCTCCCTTCCCCCATTCCCCTTCTCCTAATGATGGCACCAGTTGTTGGGGAAAGAGAAATGGGTAGTTATTCGTGGAGGTCGTTTCGTTGTTGAGTGTGTTAAATGTTAGGTGGGTGGTCTTGGTATATATTTTTTCTCTAGTTTTGTTTGTTTGTGTGTTTAGTTGTTTGTTGGTTTAGCGGTATCTCTGGGGTCTCTTTCTCTTTTTTTTTTTACTCTGTCTGTCTATGTCTCTGTTTGTCTCTCTGTGTCTGTCTGTCTCTCTCCCTCTCTCCCTCCCTCACTCCCTTTCTTTCTCTCACATAGACAAACATTAAAAAACTGTATCTATGTTTCTGTTTGTCTCTCTCTCTCCTCTCTCTCTCTCTCTCTCTCTCTCTCTCTCTCTCTCTCTCTCCTCTCCTCTCTCTCTCTCTCTCTCTCCTCTCTTCTCTCTCTTCTCTCCCTCTCTCCCCTCCTCCCTCTCTCCCTCTCTCCCTCCCTCTCTCTCTCTCTCTCTCTCTCTCTCTCTCTCTCTCTCTCTCTCTCTTCTCTCTCTCTCTCTCTCTCTCTCTCTCTCTCTCTCTCTCTCTCTTCTCTCCTCTCTCCTCTCTTCTCTTCTCTCTTCTCTCAATAAACTTACATAAACAAACCCTAAAAATACCCACGAGAAGTTAACCGCTCGTTTTGATCATTAACAAACAAAAACAAATAAAATAGATGGAAAACATGCCTTTCAGAGACTGAAATCGCGCCCTTTAAAAAACTTTCCTGGATTTAATGTAAAAAAAAAAAAAAAAAAAAAAAAAAAAACAGAGGACCTGTCTCATTAACGAACCTATGTCGTTGATAGGCCTAAGCTCCCCCCCCCCCATCCCGCCCCCTAGACACTCCCAAAAAGAGAGGAAAAGAGGGGGAAATATTTCATTTTTTTTATTCTTACCATTCTTAAAAGCAAAAAAAAAAAAAAAAAAAGGAAAACGATTAAGAAAAAAAAAAAAAAAATTTTTTGCCTTTCTTATCTCTCCATTTCCTCCTTCCTTCCTTCCTTCCTTCCTTCCTCCCCCTCCCCACTCCCCTCCTTTTCGCAATTTTGTTTGGGAATTCATTTATCAGAGAATGTCAACTGGTTGAATGGAGGGGAAGGGATGATGTAGAGGGAGTGAAAAGGGGAAGAGAGGGAGAGTGAGAGTGAGGAGGAGAGGGCAAGGGAGGGTGAGAGAGAGGGAGAGGGAGGGAAGGAGGATGGGGTGGAGAGGGAGGGTGAGATGGAGAGGGAGGGGAGGAGGAGAGGGAGAGGGAAAGGTGAGGAGGAGAGGCGTGAGGAGGAAGAGGGAGAGGGGTTAGGAAATGGAAGGTTGAGTAGGAGAGGGAGAGGGAGAGTAAGGGTGAGGAGGAGAGGGAGGGTGAGGAGATGAAGGAAGATGAGAAAGAGGAAGAGGGAGGGTGAGTGAAGAGAGGAGAGTGGGGTGAAGGAGAGCAGGATGAAAGATGAGAACTGAGGGAGAATGAGAGCGGTAGAGGAGAGGGTAAGAGGTGAGAGGTTGGAGTGAAGAGCTGGAGGGTGAGGCTGAAAATGAGGGTAAGGGGAGGAGGAAGGGGAGGAGAGGTGATGTGCAATGAATAAGCAAGTGAATACCAAAAGAGTGACCTGCGAGCCGAGCGGTAGATAGACATAAAGAAAGACAGAAGAAAGAGAAGTACGGAGGAACAGAGAGAAGCATCGGAAGAACCAAAATAAAGAACGAAACAGAAGGAAAATAACACGCAAAAAGAAAGAGATAGAGAGAGACGAAATTACTACGGGCACAAAGGACAGTCACGGTTATATATTAGTCGTCTGATAAGGGGAGATGTGTGAGGGGAGTGTGTGCGAAGTGGCGAAGGTGGAGGGTAGGGAGAGGAGGGAGGGAGGGAGAGTGGGGGGAGGAGGAGGAGGGGAGGAGGGAGCGAGGGAGGGGAGAGAGAGGAGGAGGGGAAGATGGGGAAGGATGAGGGGTGAAGTAATATAGCTTGGGTCGTGTCACCCTCAGATAAGGGACATTGCTCTGGATGGCCGCGACCTTGTCTGAATCCCCTCTTGTGATACGCCGGGACCCCTCACTTACTCTTGGGAGGGTGCCTCTCTCTCCTCTGTCTGTCCGTCGGGGTGTGGATGGCTCTCTTTCTTTCTCCGTATCTATCTTTCTTTTTTCTCTCTCATTCCCTCTCTCTCTCCCTCTTCCGTCCCTCTTTCTTTCTCTATCCACCCAGTCTCTCAATATCTTCTCTCCTCTCTCCTCTCTCTCTCTCTCTCTCCTCTCTCTCTCTCCTCTCTCTCTCTCTTCTCTCTCTCTCTCTCTCTCTCTCTCTCTCTCTCTCTCTCTTCTCTCTCCCCTCTCCCTCCCTCCCCTCCCTCCCTCCCTCCCTCCCTTCCCTCCCCCCTCCCTCCCCCACCTCTCTCTCTCTCCGTGTCTTTCTTCTCCCCTTTCTTCCTTCCCTTTTCTCCCCTCCTCTCCTCTCCTCCATGCTGACTGATTCTCTTTGATGTCAATAACTTCTTCAAATCACATCGAATCCTTTGAAATCCTTCTCTTTTGTTCTCTTTTCGCTCTACATTTTCTCCCTCATCACCTTTGTATTTGCCTTTCTTCATCTCTCGAGTTCCCCTCTTCCATTCTCTTCGCTTTTTCTCTCTTGTTCTGTCTTTCTTCCACTTCGTCTGTTCCTCTTACTTCGTCTATTCGTTTCGCTTCGTCTTTTTTTCCCTCAACTTGTTTTTCCCTTCACTTCACCTTTTCCCCTTACCTCGTCTCCCCCTTCCCCTCAATTC
>NW_020872887.1:36375-41375 GCF_003789085.1 Penaeus vannamei
ATAGAAGGTAACAGAAGCCAATATCAAGAAAGGGAAAAAAAATATGTGTATTACAAATGTGGTTCCATATTGTAAGGGGAAAAGAGGGTTGCGGTCAGGACCCTTCTAAGAGGACTAGACACCGAGGGGAGAATGGGGGGGTTAGAGGGGAGAGAGAAGGGAGGAAGTAGGGGGGTAGAAAGAGGCATGGACGAAGGGGGGCAAAGGGTGGAGAGAAGAGAAGAGGAGGGGCAGAGAGCTTGGAATGGAGGAGACAAAGCGAGGGAGAAGAGGAGAGAAAGGAGGACGAAAAAAAGAAACGGGGAACGAAGAGAAGGAAGAGTAAGGAGGTGTAGAAAAGCAGGGGAAAACAGAGGAAGGTCAGAGAGAAGTGAGAAGGAGGAGGAGCAGAGAGGGGAGGATAGAGGAAAGAGAGGGGAGGGAGGGGGGGTGGGGGTGAAGTTGAGGTCCCCGCGGTCAGGTGGAAGTGAAAGCCCCCATTAGGTTCTGTGGAGTTAATGTAGGGCGCTGGATGTTACTGGAGGTGAAGAATGGGGAAGAAGAGGGAAAAGGGATTAAGGGAAAGATAGAATGAAGGGAGGGAAGGAACAAGGAGGAAAAGGGAAAAGGGATTAAGGGAGGTGAAGACTGAGGAGGGATTTAGGGAAAGATAGAATGAAGGGAGGGAAGGAACAAGGAGGAAAATGGAAAAGGGATTAAGGGAGGTGAAGACTGAGGAGGGATTAGGAAAGATAGAATGAAGGGAGGGAAGGAACAAGGAGGAAAAGGGAAAAGGGATTAAGGGAGGTGAAGACTGAGGAGGGATTTAGGGAAAGATAGAATGAAGGGAAGTTGAAGAATGGGGAGGAAAAGGGAAAGGGATTAAGGGAAAGATAGAATGAAGGGAAGGAACAAGGAGGAAAAGGAAAAGGGATTAAGGGAGGTAAAGACTGAGGAGGGAATTAGGGAAAGAAAAATTAAGGGAGGTGAAGACTGAGGAGGAAGAGGGGAAAATGGATTAAGGGAAAGAAAAATTAAGGGAGGGAAGGAATGGGGAGGAAAAGGGAAAAGGGATTTAGGGGAAGATAGAATGAAGGGAGGGAAGAAATTAGGAGATGAAAGGGATTTAGGGGAATAAAGAATGAAGGGAAGGAAGGGACAAGGAAGAAGAGGAAAAGAGATTAAGAGGAAGAAAGAATGAAGGGAGCGAAGGACTTAGGAGCAAAAGGAAAAGAAAGTGGGATAAAGGGAGGGAAAAGAGATTAGGAGAAAGGGAGGGAAGACAGGAAAAAAGATTAAAATAAGGAATGGAAGAAAAGAGAAAGAGAAGGAAGGAGCTAATGGGAGTATGTGAGAGAGTCAAGGGAATTGGAAGAAAGGAAGAGATAAAGGATAAATAAAGACAAAGGGAAAGGGGGAAGAAAAATAAACAAAGAAATCGGGAGACAAAGAAATTAAAAGAAGGAATGGAGGGAGCGACAAAAGGAGAAACGAATGAGGAAAAGCCGGAGAGCGAGTGAAGGAAAAAGGAGGGAGTGATAAAGAGGAAGAAGAAAAGAAAGAAATGATGAGAAAAAGGAAGGATAAATAAAAATGAAAATGAGAAGAAAAAAACAAAAACGAAGGAAACAAATAAAAAAAAAAAAAAAAACATCACAAATAAAACAAATTAAAAAGAAACGAATGACAGAAGAAGGACCAAAAGCGAAGGAAAGAGAGAACGAACAAAATTATCAGAATGGGAAAGAAAGAGAGGAAAAGAGAATGAGATTAAAAATGGTCCAAAAGTGAAAGAAAGAGAGAAAGAAAAAGAATTAAAATGGTCAAAAAGTGAAAGACAGAGAGAAGGAAATTAAAAACGGTCAAAAAGTGAAAGCAAGAGAGAAAAAGAGAATGTGATTAAAACAGATCCAAAAGGAAATGAAAGAAAGAGGGAGAGATTAAAATTGGTCCAAAAGTGAGAGAATGAGAGAAAGAATGTGATTAAAACTGATCCAAAAATAAGTGAAAGAACGAGAGAAAGATATTAGAATTGGTTCAAAAGTGAATGAAAGAAAGAGAGAAACAGATAAAAAATGGTCCAAAAGTGTGTCTAGACGAAGCGAAAGAAAATGGCATGGGAACTGAAGCGCCGAGAGAAAGTTAAAAGAAAAAGAAAAAAAAGGAAGAGAGAGAGAAAGGAAAATTAAAAAGAAAATAAGGATTAAGGAAACGAGGAGGAGAGAAAGATACAAAGAGATAGCTTGGATTTTATTCATACTTATATATTTATTTACTTTACTCCGCGACCGAATAAAACGTGAAAGATAATGATAAAACAAATAAAATAAAAACTAAAAAATAATAAATAATAATGATAATAATAATAATAATAATAATAATAATAATATATAATAAAAAAATAACATATCATACACATCAAACAGAATCGAAAAACAAATAAAAACTATTTGAAAAAAAAACACATCAATCAATTAGTGAATATGGAAATGTTCAATTTAAAAAAAAAATGAAAGACGATACGCAAATTTTTTATAATATATTACCCTTAAGAGCGAGTGAGTGGCGTCTTAATGAAAGTAAGGGGGGGGGGGGGGCGTTATAAGAGGGAGGGGAGAGAAACCTAATTAAGGTGTTGATTTTAAGTGGAAAAAGGGCGTGGAATGATGAGTAGATGGTAGATGAAGATAAAAGTGGTGGATAAAGTTGAAAGTAGATGAAGTAAATAAGGATAAATGTAGATGGAAGTAGTAGTATATGAAATAAAATTTAGATGAAGGAGATAAAGATGGAAGTAGATGAAGTTGATAAAGATGGGAATAGATGAAGTAGATAAAAATGAAAGTAGATGAAGGACATGAAGATAAAGCGAGTAGATACAATTGGTTGAAGTAGATAAAGATAAAATAATAAAATAATAAAATTAAAAGTTGCTAAATAAATGGTGAAAAAAAAAAAATAAAAAGCAGTAGATGTAAATGAAAGAGATGAAAGAAGACGAAGAGAGAGAGAGATCATGGATTTGAAATGGATAATTGACTGACCGCCGAGAAGTGTCACCTGTCACTTTCAGTCAATCACCAGCGTGGTTAGACCTCTCTGGCATTCCCTCCCTTCTCCCTCTCTTTCTTCCTTTCTCCTCCTCTCTCTTTCTTTCTCTTTCTTTCTTCTTTCTCTTTTCTCTCTCGCTTTCTCTTTCTCTCTCTCTCTCTCTTCTCTTTCTCTTCTCTTTCTCTTTCTCTCTTTCTCTCTCTTTCTCTCTCTTTCTCCTCTCTCCTCTTCTCTCTCTCTTCTATCTCTCTTTCCTCTTTCTTTTCTCTCTCTCTCTCTCTCTCTCTCTCTCTCTCTTCTCTCTCTCTCTCTCTCTCTCTCTCTCTCTCTCTCTCTCTCTCTCTCCTCTCTCTCCTCTCCTCTCCTCTCTCCTCTCTCTCTCTCCTCTCCTCCTCCCTCCCTCCCGCTCCCTCTCTCCTCCTCCCTCTCCCTCCCTCCTCTCTTCTCTCTTTCTCCCTTCTCCGTCCCTATTTTCTTTTCATGACTCTCCTCCCTCCTTCTCTTCCTGTCTTTCTCCGACTCTTTCTCCCCCTTCTTTCCCTTTCCCCCCTCTTCCTCCTTCTCTCTTTCCCTACCTCCTTTCTCTCTTCCCCTCCCCTTCCTCTTTCCAACCTCCCCCTCTGTCCTACCCTGCCGCCCTCCCCAATCCGCCCAGAGTGAGGGGAAACAGACTACCCTCGACGGCCGACCCTCGTTCGTCAAGACACAAACTTCCCGTCTCCCTCACTCCCCTGTCCCCTCTCTCCTCCCCTCTTCCCTCTCTCCCGTCTCCCCTCACTCCTGTCTCGCCCTCTCTTCCCCTCACTTCCCTGTCCCTTCTCCTCCTCCGCCCCTCCCTTCCCCTTCCCCTGTCCCCCTCTTCTCTCTCCCGTCTCCCTCACTCCTGTCTCGCCCTCTCTTCCCCTCACTCCCGTCTCCCCCTCCCTTCCCCTCACTCCCCTGTCCCCTCTCTCCTCCCTCTTCCCCTCACTCCCTTCCTCACTCTCTCACCCCTCCTCCTGTTTCCCCCTCCGTCTTCCCCTCACTCCTGTCCCTTTCCCCTCCCCGTCTCCCCTCTTTCCCTTCCCTCACTCCCCTCCTCCCCTCACTCCCTGTCCTTCTCCTCACTCCCCGTCCTCCTCTCTCCTCACTGCCGTCCTCCCTCTCTCCCTCATCTCCCGTCCCCCTCTGTCCTCTCTTCTGTCTCCCCTCTCCCCTACCTTCTCTCACTCCCGTCCTCCCTCTCTCCTTCTTCTCCGTCTCCCCCGTCCCTTCTCCTCACTCCCGTCCTCCCTCTCTCCTCACTGCCGTCCCCCGTCTCTCCTCTCTTCTCCCGTCTCCCCTCTCCCCCGTTCCCCCTCCCTTCCCCTCACTTCCTTCTCCCCTCTTCCTCTTTCCTCTCTTCTCCTCGTCTCCCGTCTCCTCTCCCCCTCCCGTCTCCTCCTCCCTTCCCCTCTTCTCCTTCTCCCGTTCCCCTCTCTCTTCCCTCTTCCCTCACTCCCCTGACAACGCCGTCCGCCAGGCGCTCGAGACACAGACGTTGTTATTTACGTTTTTTAATTATTTCCCCCTCTTCTTTCTTTTTCTTCTTGCTCCTCTTTCTATATTTCCTTTTCTTTTTCCTTTTTCTTTTCTGTGTTCTATTTTCTTTTTCCTTTTTCTTCCCTGTTTTCTATTTTTTTTCTTTTTCTTTTCATTTTTATTCTTTTTCGTTTTTGCTTTCTTTACTTTCTTCTTCTCCGTCTTTGTAGAATTGTGCTCGGGTTTTGTGATATCAAGAATATTGGAGACTTTTTTTCTTTTTATATAGACTATTGATCCGTAATTAATTCTATATCTGTATCTCTCTATTTATCTATCTATCTATCTCTATATATATCTGTGTCTATTTGTCTGTTTACCTCTCTATCTGTCTATCTATCTGTCCACTCCTCTATCTATATCTATATATGTCCATCTATATTTGCCTGCCTGTATCTATCTACTTATGT
>NW_020872887.1:43875-73693 GCF_003789085.1 Penaeus vannamei
GCCATGCTCCAACGGCAGAAATTTCTCTCCATTTCCGATTTCCTCGTGGTCTTTGTGACTGTACAGTGTTGCCATTTTCGATTTCCTTGTAGTCGATGTGGCAGGACAGTGTTGCCATTCCCGATTTCCGCAAGGCCTACGTTACGATGCAGTGTTGCCATTCCCCGACGGCAGGAATTTTTCGATTTTCCCGATGTTCGCGGATATGGTAACTGTGTTTGGATACAAGGGCGGGGTGACGGAGGATAAGAAAATAATGATTCTCGGATTTTGGGTTTTTCGTTCGGCTGCCTCTATCCGATTATCCTCCTGTGGGGGGGGGGGGGGGGTATTTAGGCCTAGACTGGATAGGCTGGACAGGATTGGAGGTTTATCCATGGGTATTATGGAGTGAATTTATGATGATTTGTGGTGTATTTTTGGTTGTGTTATTCTCTTGAAATTGTTATTCATTTTATTACTTGTCTCCAGATTGCAAAAAAAATGTACAGTATATTTCATATCCGGCAACCGAAGGAGGGTAGAAGGAGTGGAAAAGGGTGTAATAAAGATTGATAAAGAGAAATGGGGGATAGGGGGGGGATAGGGACAAAGTAGGGTAAGAACCTGGATAAAAGGATAGTTAAAGAAAGGAATGGGCGGTAGAGAAAAGTGTTATATGTTTTCGTGGAAAGTTTGTTGACAAGTCTAAGGGTTTTTCTGTCTGGTGAGAGAGAGAGAGAAGAGAGAGAGAGAGAGAGAGAGAGAGAGAGAGAGAGAGAGAGAGAGAGAGAAATCGACTGAGCGACGAAGTGAGGGGAGAGGGGGAGGGGAGGGGGAGAGGGGGAGGGAAAGGGAAAGGGAAGGGGAGAGGGAGGAAGGAGGGGAGGGAGAAGGGGAAGGGGAAGGGAAAGGAATAGGAAAGGGAGAGACAGACGGGCGGGCGGACGACAGAGATAGAGAAATTAATGGAAGACTGACAGATTAGATTACACTTGGAGAGAGAGAGAGAGAGAGAGAGAGAGAGAGAGAGAGAGAGAGAGAGAGAGAGAGAGAGAGAGAGAGAGAGAGAGAGAGAGAGAGAGAGAGAGAGAGAGAGACACGAGAGAAGAGAGAGAAAACCGCTGCCAGAGGAACAGACAAACGACGAGAGAGAAAAAAAACAAAAATCAATAACACAAATTAATAAATGCCGAAAGATATAAAGAAAACGAAACGAATACGACGCAGCAAGCGGATAAAAAAAAAACGAACAGCGACTTGGCTCTGACATTTTCCGAAAGTAGAAATTTTTGAAAAATCGGATACTTCGGGAGATAAAAATGGAGTCTTTTACCTTTTGAAGATGAAGTTAAGAAGATTCCGACTCTCGTTTTATGAAACTTTAATGAAAGACTTTTTTTGTGTTTTATTAGAGAGGAAATGATTTGAGGAGAGGGTGGGGGGGTGAGGGAGTGGGGGGGACGGAGTGGGAGGATGTGTGGGTGAGGGCGTGGGAGTAGGAGTGGGAGGAGTAGATGAAGAGGAGGAGAGAGAGAGGGAGAGAGAGAAGAGAGAGAGAGAGAGAGAGAGAGAGAGAGAGAGAGAGAGAGAAGAAGAAGAGAGAAAGAGAGAGAGAAGAAAGAGAGAGACAGAGAGACAGACAGAGAGAAAGTTACAGAGACAGAGAGAGAGAAGAGACAGAGAGAGAAAGAAAAAGAGAGAGAGAGAGAGAGAAAGGTAGACGGACAGAGTGAGACAGAGACAGACAGACAGACAGAGACAGCCATAACGCCCAAATACCAAACCCAGCCAGTTTATCAGTCCGAGACATGAGAAATGATGGAGAGGATGAGGATCAGGAGAAACCTACCGTATAGTCCCAGACCTTAGCTCGAGCCACGCATCTTTAGGGAATTAATTCGGTACTTTTCGCAAAGGACAGCGCCGAGGAACTGTGTTTACGGCAGATATTGGTGATGGCGGGGTGGCAACACCGTCATGGGAGTGTTGCCAGGGGAGGGGTCATTTTTTTTTCAAAGGGGGAGGGGAGGGATAGGGAGTTTGGTTGGCAGGTAGACAGATAGACAGGCAGGCAGGCAGCAGGCAGGCAGGCAGACAGAGACAGACAGAGACAGACTAAAACCCGAAACATACAGATTAAAGCACACATAAACAAACCAACACAGACACATAAACATACAAACACACACATTTCAGACACAAACAACAAACAAGAAAAAACGAACACGCATACCAAAAACAAACAAACAAATCCAACCAAGTGCTTTTGCAACATTGCAACGTCAGGTTTAGCGATTCTCCCCTCCCCCCCCCCTTCCCCCGCGTTTCCTTCATACATGCAAAGCAGAGATGAATCACGTGATCATTTTGCCTGCAAGATGAATTTCAGCGGCTCAGCGTGGCGCGGGGAAATGCTGCCTGGGGGTGCTTATTTCTATTTTATTTATTTATTTATTTTTGATGTTATTGATATTGTTATTATTTTTTATGTATTGTTTATTTTTTTAATGTTATTAATATTGTTATTATTATTATTTTTTGTTTTAATAATTGTTGTTATTTTTTGTTTTGTTTATGTATTATTATGTTTTTTAATGTTAATAATTTGTTAGTATTATTTTTTATTATTTATGTTTTTTTTAATGTTGTTAATATTGTTGTTATTATTTTGTTTTGTTTATGATTTATTTATGTTTTTTGATGTTGTTAATATTGTTATTATTTTTTGTTTTGTTTATGTATTATTTATGTTTTTAATGTTATTAATATTGTTATTATTTTTGTTTTGTTTATGTATTATTTATGTTTTTTTAATGTTATTAATATTGTTATTATTTTTTGTTTTGTTTATGTATTATTTATGTTTTTGTTAGTGATATTGTTATTATTTTTTTGTTTTGTTATGTATTATTTTTTTGTTATTGTTATTATTTTTCTTTCTTTCTTTCTTTTTTTGGGGGGGGGTTTTTTTCTTCCTTTGTGTTTTGTTGGTATATTGTTAATGTCCTTATTTTAATCATTATTATCATCATCGAGTCATCGTTATTGACATCATCGTCATCATCATTACCATCATTTTTTCAGCAATAATTACTCGTATGTCTTTACTAACGATTTGTCTTCTGCAATTTCAGGTACGATGTCAGAGAGAGTAGGCCGGTGAACAAGGGTTGAACAGGTGTGTACTGTATATATATATTTTTTTCTAACGTAACATACACGAACGCATACGCATATGCAAGCGCATACTCGTACATATACGCATACTCGTGCACATACGCATGCACATACGCATGCACACGCACACGCACACGCACACGCACACGCACGCACACGCACACCGCACACGCACACACACACACACAACACACACACACACACACACACACACACACACACACACACACACACACACACACACACACACACAACACACACACAACACACACACCACATCACATCACACCCTCACAAACAAAAAACAAAACACAAACATACACATCTAACGGTCTACGTAGCGGAGCACGTTCATGCACGCACACGCAACGCACACAAAGTTCTGAATTTTCCCCCCTTTGGTCTATTCAGAGGCTCGCCATGCATATTCATGAATAAAATATTTAGATGAATATATTAAAGAGCGCATTTTTGCCCAGCTCATTCGTCAGTCGGTGTTTGTTGTTGTTTTTGTTTGTTGCTTTATGTTTGTTGTTTGGGATAATTAGTCATTGTTGTGTTTGCTTTTGTTTTGTATTTGTCGGTGAGAATTGATTTTGTTTCTTGTGTTTGTTTGTTTGTTTGTTTGTCTTTGTGTGTGTGCGTTTTTACTTGTTTGTGTGGTGTATGATTGCTCGTGTGTGTGTGTTTATTTATTGGTTGTGAATATTGTATGTGTTATGTTTACGTTCGTATGTGTATGTAATGTATGTATGTTTGTTTATGTATGTATGTATGTATTTATGTTTGTTCGTATGTATGTATGAATGTATGTCTGTATATACTCACATGTATTTCTATATATGTATCTGCAGTTCTTGAATCTCGCAAGGAAAGGAAATGTCAGGCGGATTTGTCTGTCATGCAAGGGGAGAGGAGGGTGAGGGAGGAGGGAGGAGGGTGAGGAGGGAGGAGAGGGAGAGGAGAGAGGGAGGGAGGGGGAGGAAGAGGAGAGGAGAGGGAGAGGGAGGGAGGGGGAGGGAGGGGAGAGGGGGAGACGTGCGTGCATGAATTTAGTTATCCTTCCCCACCCTTTTCCCCCCATCAGCCCTTCGCTGTCTTCCTTCCCCCTTTCCTCCCCCCCATCCCCCTCCCCCCCCCTCCCCTTCTGACACCCCCTGCCCCCCTCCCACGCCTCTTCGCTCCCGACACCCCTTCCTCCAGACACCCTTCAGACACCCTTCCAACACCCCTTCCCCACCTCCCAAACGTACTCAGTCAGACACCCTTCAACACCCTCTTCCCCCCCTCCCCCTTCCCCCCCCCTCCTCCAAATTACTCAGTCAGACACCCTTCCAACACCCCTCCTCCCTTTCCCCCCCTTTCAACACCCCTCCTCCTCTTCCCCTCCCACCCCTCTCCCTTCCCACCCCTCCCTCCAGGCTTTAATTGCCAACATTTACGCTGTCATTTTGGGCGCGCGCATGTGCACTCGGCTGTCACGCAGAAGAAGTATTACGAAAGCACTTGGTTATGTCATAGTCTGTCCTGCCGGAGTGAGGCCTTTTGTATGTAGGTTTGTGTATGTTTTTATTTTTTATTTATTTTTTATCTGTTTATCATTATTGTTATTATTAT
This sequence comes from Penaeus vannamei, assembly GCF_003789085.1. Lineage (NCBI taxonomy): Eukaryota > Metazoa > Arthropoda > Malacostraca > Decapoda > Penaeidae > Penaeus > Penaeus vannamei. The sequence continues at coordinate 48,652 of NW_020872887.1, forward strand.
TATTATTGTTATTATTGTTTTTTTTTTGCGAGATGGAGTGGTTTACCTTTCCTCTCTTTTCTTATTTTCTTTATGCTCTCTCTCTCATTCTGTCTGTCTGTCGCTCTCTCTCTCTCTCTTTTTTCTCCCCCTTTCTTCCCTCCCTCTCTCCTCCCTCTCCTTCTCCCCCTCTTCTCCTCTCTCCTTCTTCCCCCTCTCCCCTCCTCCCCTCGGCCTTCCCTCTCTCCATTAACCCTTAACCCTCTAACACTGTATTCATGCGACGAGCAAATTGTTGAATCGCTTTCCCTCGACCGCACGCAAACATTCACGCACGCACGAGCACGCACACGCGATTTGCCGTGTGTGGGTGCACGATGTCCCACAGCACGCCACGTTTGCATGCTCTCCTTCCCCTCCCTGTGTCTCTTGTTCCCCCATTCCTTCCCCTCGCTTCCCCTCTTCCCTCCCCTCTCTGTCTTCTCTTTCCCCTCTTCCTCCTCTCTGTCTCTGTCTCTCGCTCTTCCCCCCTCTCTCTCTCTCTCTCTTTTCTTCTTTCTTTTTTTTTCTTCGCTGATCTCTTATTCCTTTTCTTTCTTGCTTTTTCTCTTCTGTCTCAGTCCAATTTTTTTTTTTTTTTTTACTTTTTCTTTCCTTCTTTCTCCCTTCTTTCCCTCGCCAATTCTTTTTCCCCTTTCGTATCTCTCCTTTCCCCTGTTCCCCACGCCTCCCTCCCTTTCTTCTTCCCTCTCATCTCTCTTCTTCTCCCCCTTACCCTTCCTTCTCTCTCTCCTCCCTCCGCTTTCTTCTCCCCTCTCATCCCTCCCTTTCCTTCTCTCCCCTCTCATTCCTCCGCTTCCTTTTTCCTCCCCTCCAGGTGGTGAGGAGGAGGAGGAGGAGGAGGAGAAGAGGAGGAGGAGGAGGAGGAGGAGGAGGAGGAGGAGAAGAAGAAGAAGAAGAAGAAGAAGAAGAAGAAGAAGAAGAAGAAGAAGAAGAAAAGAAAAGAAGAAAAGAAAAGAAAAAGAAGAAGAAGAAGACGAAGAAATAAGAAGAAGAAGAAGAGAAGAAATAGCAGTAGCAGGAGGAGGAGGAAAAGGCATCTTCTATAGGCGACGAAACGCAAGGAAAAATTTTTCGGCCTAAGCGAGCCCTTTCATCGGGGTTGGGGGTATTCAGCCTCCTCTTTTATTAACTTCGAACGCTTTTTTTCTAGTTGGCCCTGTTCCTCTCTTCCTTCCTTTACCTCTTCTCTTCTTTTATTCCTCTTCTTCAAATAACATCGGTATTGTTGTTGTTGTTGTTGTTATTATTGTTATTATTGTTATTGGTATTATTTATTGTAATTATCATTATTATCATCGTCGTCATATTGTTGTTTTGTTATTGTTCTTCCTCCTCCTCCTCCTCTCCTCCTCCTCCTCCTCCTCCTCCTCCTCCCCCTCCTCACTCCTCTCCTCCTCCTCCTCCTCCTCCTCCTCCTCCCCTCCTCCTCCTCCTCCTCCTCCTCCTCCTCCCAAACCTCGCCTCTAGTCCTTCCTTAAACCTAATCCTAATCTCTCTTTCGTCCACCTGTTACTCCTTCCGCATTTCCCCGTCTTCCTCCTCCTCTTTCTCCTCCCCCTCCTCCTCCTCTCTCCTTATCCTCCTCCTCATCCTTTCCTCCTCCTCTTCTTCTTCCTCCTCTCCTCCTCCTCTCCCCTCCTTCTCCTCTCCTCTCCTCCTCCTCCTCCTTCTCCTCCTCCTCCTCCTCCTCCTCCTCCTCCTCTCCCCTCCCCTTCATTTCTTTACGCAGGCCGTAGAGATCTTCTCAAGATCCACAGAAGGTCACGTTATAGTCCTCCCCCCAGCCTCCCTAGCCCTCCCCTTTCTCCCTTCCTCCTCTGTGTCCCTTATCCCTTTCCTCTCCTCCTCCATTTCTTCCCTGTCCTCTCTCCCCTCTTTCTCTCTCCTCTCCCCATCCCCAATTCTCTCCTTACCCCTTCCCTCTCTGCTTTCCCTCCTCTCCTCTCCCTCCGTTCTCCTCTCTTCCTCTTTTTCTCTCTTCTCTCTCTCCCCCCTTCCCTCCCCTCCCCCTTCTCCTTCCTCCCTGTGTCCCTTCCCTTTCCTCTCCTCCCTCCACTTCCTGTCCCTCTCTCTCCCTCTCTCTCTCTCTCTCTCTCCCCATTCTCTCCTTACCTCCTCTCTGCTTTCCCCCCTCTCTCTCTCCCTCCTTCTCCCCCCTCTTTCTCTTTCCCCTCTCTTCTCCTCTCTCCCCACTCTCTCCCTCTCCCGTCTTTCCCACTCTCTCCCTCTTCCCATCTCCTCGTCTCCCCTCTCTCCTCTCCCTCTCTTCCCTCTCCCTCTCTCCTCTCTCTCCCTCTCTCTCCTCTTCTCCTCTCCTCTCTCCCTCTCTCCTCTCTCCTCCTCTCTCCTCTCCTCGTCTCCCTCTCTCCCTCTTCCCTCTCTTCGTCCTCTCCCTCGTCTCCTCGTCCTCTTTCCTCTCTCCCTCTTCCCCTCTCCTCGTCTCCCTCTCTCCCCTCTTTTACTCCTCTCCCTCTCTCCCCTCTTCCTCTCTCCTCTCTCTTCCCTCTCCTCTTCTCTCTCCTCGTCTCCTCTTCTCCTTCTCCTCGTCTCCCTCTTCCCTCTCCCTCTTCTCTCTCCCTCCTCTCCCCTCTGTCTTCCCCAGCTCCTCTCTCTCTCCTCTCTCCCACTCTCTTCTCTCTCTCCCTCTTCGTCTCTTTCTCTCTCTCCCTCTTCCCTCCCCAGTCTCTCCCTCTTCTCCTCTCCTCGTCTCCCTCTCCTATCTCTTCCCCTCTCCTCGTCTCCTCTCTCCCAGGTCTCCCTCGTCTCTCCCTCTTCTCCTCTCTCGTCTCCCTCTCTCTCGTCTCCCCTCTCTCCTCTCCCTCTTCTCCTCTCCTCGTCTCCCTCTCTCCCTCTTCTCCTCTCCTCGTCTCCCTCTCTCCCTCTCCCTCTTCTCCTCTCCTCGTGGCTCCGGATGAGTCCGAAGTGTTGGTCTGGACTCTGTCACATTCACTCGCATTTGATTTACTCTGTTTGTTTGTTTGTTTTTGTTTGTTTGTGTCTGTTTATTTTTTTTTTGCTGATTTGGTGTTTTTGTGTTTATTTTTGTTCGTGTGTGTGTGTGTTTTTTTGTTTTTTTTATTTTTTTGTGTTTATTTTTGTTTGTTTTTTGTTTTTTTTGTAGATATATTAGTTTGTGTGCATTTATGGATCGATGGACGGATGTAGGGATAAAGGGATGGATGAATGGATGGATAGATGAACGATGGACGGATGTGTATGTGTGTTTATGTATATATTTTTGTATCTACGTATGTGTGTGTGTGTGTGTGTGTGCGTGTGTGTGTGTGTGTGTGTGTGTGTGTGTGTGTGTGTGTGTGTGTGTGTGTGTGTGGTGTGTGTGTGTGTGTGTGTGTGTGTGTGTGTGTGTGTGTGTGTGTTCGTGTGTGTGTGTGTGTGCGTGTGTGGTCCGTGTTGTGCGTGTGTGTACGTGCGCGTATGTTCGTGCGACATGTGTTTTGCGTCGACATGTGGACGTTTTGCTGTTTAATCTCGACCTGACTCTTCCCAGGCGACTACTCTGGCCATGTCGCTCTGGCCATCTCTCTCAGACAGCCACCCGGGTCATTTATCTCTGGCTATACCACGCTGGTCATTCCACCCCCCCCCAGGTCGTTTTTACCTGGTTATTCTCTCTGCTCATTTCACCCTGGTCGTTCCACTTAGGATATTCTACCTTGCTCATTCCTCCCTTGTCATTTTTTACCCATTTTCACTCATTTACCATTCCACCCTTGTCATTTTTCCCTCGTCATTCCACCCAAGTCATGACACTTGGGACATTCCACCCTGCTCATTCCTCCTCGTCATCCACAGGACATTCCACCCTCGTCATTTGACCCTGACCATTCCACCCTGGTCTTTCCTCCCTTACCATTCCACTTAGGACACTCCACCCAAGCCATTTTTCCTTGGCCATTCCACTTAGGTCATTCCACCCGGAGCCGTCCCTTTGACACCCCCTTAAGAGCAGCCTCAGGGCACACCCCAAGCCCCTCCCCCCCTCCACCCCTCCCCCCACCCTTCCCCCCTCATCCCCACCCCCCTCCCCCCAAACCAATCTAACAGGTCGGATCAAAGTTAAGGGCGGAGTTTGGTCCCTTACTCTCTCCCTCTCTCCCTCTGTGGCTTTCCGTCTCTCCAATTTCTCTCCCTTCGTATTGTGGAAGAGGGAGATCGGAGGAGAGGGAGAGAGGGCGAAGGATAAAGGTGGGAAGAGAGATAGTGAGTGAGAGAGGGAGTGGGGATGAGAGTAAGAGTAGGAGGAGGAATGAGAAAGGGAGTTGGAATGTGAGTGAGTGGGAGTGTAAGAGTAAGAGGGAGGATAAGAATGAGTGAGTGAGAGAAAGCGAAAGAACAAGAGAAAGAGAGAGAAAAAAGAAAGAATGAGCACGGACAGAGAAAAGAGGAATGAGAAAGGGAGTTTAAATGAGTGTGAGTGCAAGAGTAAGAGTGAGAATGAAAATGATCATGAGTGAGAGAAAGCGAAAGAGAACAAGAAAGAAAGAAAGAATGAGCAAGGACAGAGAAAAAAAGAAAGAAAAACCAAAGAGAAGAAATAGAGTAACAACAAAAGATCATTCTCAACCAAAATGATATGCAAAATCACTTAATTAATTACAATAGGCAATAAGGAGTCAAAAAAAAATAATTAAAATACAACGATAAACAGGTAATTAGCAGTTTGATGATCAGTCTTGTGATTTCATAATCAGGGGATTCGCTAATCAAGCCTTGGGAATTTATTAGTCGTTGGATGTTCAGAGAAGAGGATGGCTGGGTATTAATAGACAAAGTGGGGTATTGCTTGCGTTTTTTTTTTTTTTTCTTTTTCTTTTCTTTTTTTTGTTGCGTTGATAGGTATTTGCGTTAGGGAGGGAGGGGGAGGGAGAGGGAGGGAGGGAGAGAGAGGGAGAGAGGAGAGAGAGAGAGAGAGAGAGAGAGAGAGAGAGAGAGAGAGAGAGAGAGAGAGAGAGAGAGAGAGAGAGAGAGAAGAGAGAGAGAGAGAGAGAGAGAGTAATTTTCAGTCTCAATAAAGATATGTTTTGTGATTTTTCTGATTCAAGTGTTATAAGTCTTCCTTCTGTTTTTAGCCGGAAATATAATCAGAAATGGGAAACGATCTGATAATAGAACGAAATAACGAAAAAATAATCTTGCAAAAAAACAATTGAAATCAAGAATCATGTAATGGCGGGAGCAAGATGTCTTATGTTATTATTTTTAAAAATCTTTCATTCACCTTCACTTTCATTTAGCAGTGATAGTAATAGTGAAAATTGAGATCGATGTAATATATAATATCGTTGATCATATTGATTTTGTTGATTATTTGTTGATAAGACAGTTGCTTCTGCTGTCACTGATTGGGCTATACTGGTATTTGTTTGTTTGTTTTACTCGGGCATCCAATTTTCCATATGTTATGAAAGTGACTATGTTGCTACTGTCACTACTACTATTCTTACTATGACCAATAACTACTGCTACTACTACTGACTTCTAACCACCACACCACCTACTACTACTACTACTACTACTACTACTACTACTACTACTACTACTACTACTACTACTACTACTACTACTACTACTACTACTACTACTACTACTACTACGACTACTACTACTACTGACCTACTATTACTACTACTACTACTTACTACTACTAATTACTACTATTACTACTACTAACTACGACTACTACTACTACTACTACTACGGACTACTACTCTACTACTACTACACTACTGCAACTACTACTACTACTACTACTATTACTTACTACTTACTACTACAATCTACTACTACTACTATTCGCTACTACTACTTATTAACTAACTAACTACTAATTACTACCACTACTACTGCTACTATAAACCACCACGACTACTACTACGACTATTAATACGTTTAAGTATGAAGATCGCGCGTGCTTGTCGATCCGAAAGCGAGAGTGGGTCTTAAGGCATGGTGAAGGGACTATAATTTATTTATTATTATTGTTTTGTTGATCTTTATCTATTTATTTTTTTTATATTTGGTTATACACACACACACGCACGCACGCACGCACGCACGCACGCACGCACGCACGCACGCACGCGGCACACACCACACACACACACACACACACACACACACAACACACACACACACACACACACACACACACACACACACACACACACACACACACCACACACACACACACACACACACACACACACATGTTTTTTTTTGTGTGTGTGTATGTATGTGTTTGTATGTGTATGTTTCCATGTGTATATGTATTGAAATGCGTGCGTATGTTCACCGCATTCAATTTATCTAAGTACCTTGGGATCCTATCAATCGAATTTCTCTCAAGAACTCGGAGGAGAGGAGGAGAGGACCCCCCCCCCCCCCGGCGACGCCCTCATCCTCTTCACATCTTACGTAACTCATTCGCATGGTTTGTTTCCGGACGCGACCTTCGGGAATGGGTTTTAAAAGGACTTCGATTGGGGCGCTACTCCAGCGGGCTGTGGCTTCTAATGCTTTGTTTTGTTTTTTTTTTTTTTTTGCTCTCTTTTTTTTTTATTTTGGGGTCTTTCTTTTTTTTTGTCTCTTTGTCTCTCTTGTCTCTGTCTTTCTGTCTTTCTGTCTGCTCTGTTTCTGTCTGTCTCTGTCTCTCTTTCTCTCTCTCTCTCTCATCTCTCTCTCTCTCTCTCTCTCTCTCTCTCTCTCTCTCTCTCTCTCTCTCTCTCTCTCTCTCTCTCTCATCTCTCTCCTCTCTCCCTCTCTCTCCTCCTCCCTCCCCTCCCTCCCTCCCTCCCTCCCTCCCTCCCTCCCTATCTATCCCCCTCTCCCTCCCTCCCTTTCCTCTATCTCTCCCCTCCCTCCCTCCTCCCTCCTCCTCCCTCTCTCTCTCGTCTCTCTTTTTCTCTCACTTATCCTTTTTCCCTCTTTTCCTCCTCTTTCCTCTCTCTCTCTCCTCTCATCCTGAAGAGGTCCTGTTTCTTCCATCTCTTTTCTGCTCCTCGTTTGTACATATCCTCGCCGTGTCCTCAGTGCATGCGGTCACGGCTGTCGGGAGGGCGGGGGGGGGAGAGGGGGGGGGATGGGGGGGGGAAGTTCATGAGTCGGAGAAGTCGGGGGAGTCGGATTGTCGGGAAAAAGTTTACTCCGAGTGTTCGAGAATCCTTTAATTTCTTGGGTTGATGTGATGTGTTATCTGCTCGGAAGGTTGGCTGTGTCAATAACAAAGTTTTTTTCTCTCGTCTCTCTCTCTCTCTCTCTCTCTCTCTCTCTCTCTCTCTCTCTCTCTCTCTCTCTCTTCTCTCTCTCTCTCTCTCTCTCTCTCTCTCTCTCTCTCTCTCATCTCTCTCTCTTTTTCTCTTTTTTTTTTTTTTTTTTTTTCTCACACCGCCGTCACTGCCGCCACGCCACTCATCATCATCACCACCAGCATTACCACTTCTGTATCTGATCGGCTGGTTTGAGTGGTGTTATTTTTTATTAAGGAGTTTGATGGCTATTGAATTGACGTGAATTCATTCTGGACAGGACTTGCGCAACCGTCCCCCTAATTATCATTATTTTTACTAATGTAATGTTGCTGCAAAATTAACTACTACCGCTACCACCATCACCTACCAACACCCCATCACCCACTCCCCTCTTCCTCCACCTCCACACCTTCCATCTCCACTCCCACACACCACCACCTACCACCACCACCTCCCTCCACCCACCACCACCTCCACCAACCACCTCCACCACCACCAACCTCCACCCCCCACCCCCCACCACCAACCACCACACCACCACTACCACCACCAAACCACTACTCTAATCTATAAATATAAAACAATATAGACGGACTTCCTTTCCCAAGCCACGACACCCCAAGGAAACCAGGACATGGTATAGGGGCCACAGAATCCGATGTTGGTTTCGTGACTACAGTCATTTTCGGGGTAGTGAAATGCGAGCATTTCTGAAAGGGAGTTCAAAAGCGGGGTTTATTCGATCTATTCTCTCTCTCTCTTTACTCTCTCTCTCTCCTTCTCCTTCTCCTTTCCCTCTCTCCCTCCCTCCCTCCTCTTCATTCCCTCCCTCTCCCTTCCCTCTCCCTCTCCCTCTCCCTCTCCTCCCCTCCACTCACTCTGCCTCTGCTCTTCTCTCTCTCCTGCTTCCTCTCCCAACCCACCCTCTCCTTCCTCTCACCCCCACCCCCCACATTCCTCTCTGCCTACGTGAGAGCATCGAGGCCAAACACAGTCCCTGCGACCTCCTCGATTTGGGCCTTCGATAAGTGTTGCCGAGGGAGAGGTTCGAGGGGAAGGGAGAAGCTCGAGGGTGAGCAGAGATCGAGAGGGAGGGATGTTCGAGGAGGAGGTTCGAGAGAGTTTCGAGGCTGAGATTCCAGTTGAGAGGGCTTCGAGGCTGAGAGAAGTTCGAGGACGAGAAAGAACTTCGAGGACGAGTGAAGCTTCGAGGTTCCCGAGGTTCGAGGACGAAAAAGAACTCGAGGACGAGAAAGAACTTCGAGACGAGAGAGAACTTCGAGGAACGGAGAGAACTTCGAGGACGAGAAAGAACTTCGAGGTCGAGGAGGAACTTCGAGGACGAGGAGAACTTCGAGGGCGAGAGAGGGCAAAGGTTGATGATCAATCTGAGAGGAGGCGCGAGATGCTGGTCCCTCTGAGGTCCTGCTTGATGGTGTTTGTGCCCTCGGGTCATGGCTCTTACCTCGCCTCCTTTCATCTGTCCTTTCATGTTCTTGTTTTTTTGTTTTCTTCTTATTTATTTATGTTTTTTTTTTCTCTCCTTTCGCGTTCTTCTGTTGTTTTTATAAGTATTTTCCTTTTCATCATTTTTTTTCTTTTTCCTCCTCCCCTTCTTTTTTGTCTTTTTCTTCCTCTTTTCTTATTCTTATACTCCATTTCCCTTCCCCCTACCCACCTCTCTCCTTCCACTACACCTCCTCCCTTTCCCCTCACTTTTCCCATCCTCCCTCCCCCCACTTCTCCCTTCCCTTCCCCCCATTTTCCCCACCTCCCTTCCCTCCCCTTTCCTTCCCCCCTTTCCCATCCTCCCTCCCCTCCCACCCCTTCCCCACCTCCCTCCCCCCTCCCACTCCCCCTCTCTTCCCCCTTTCCCTCCTCCCCCACCTCCCCCATTTCTCCCTTCCCCCTTCCCTCCCCCCACCTCCTCCACCTCTTTAATCAAGTGAAGTGAGGTTTGCAAGTGCGAGAAATGCCAATAACCCTCGTGGAATGCAAGGGACCTGCAAGCGGCATCATCGTGCACAGATCATCACGGTCGCTGGACGAAAGATAAAGAAAAGGAAGAAGAAAGAAGAAGAAGAAGGAGGAGGAGGAGGAGGAGGAGGGGGAGGGGGAGGAGGAGGGAGGAGGAGGTGGAGGAGGAGGGGGAGGTGGAGGAGGAGGGGAGGTGGGAGGAGGAGGGGAGGTGGAGGAGGAGGGGGAGGTGGAGGAGGAGGGAGGGAGGGGGGAGGAGGAGGAGGAGGAGGAGGAAGTGAGGAAGAGGTGGTGGAGGAAGAGGAGGTGGAGGAAGAGGAGGAGAAGAAGAAGAAGAGAAGAAGGAAGAGAAGGAGAAGGAGAAGGAGAAGGAGAAGGAGAGGAGAAGAGAAGGAAAGAGAAGAAAGAAGAAGAAGAAGAAGAAGAAGAAGAAGAAGAAGAAGAAGAAGAAGAAGAAGAAGAAGAAAGAGGAGAATAATAATGATAATAATAAGACGAAGAAAAAGAAGAAGAAGAAAAAAAAGAAGATTATCGACTGTATTCTCCGGCTTGAGTTAACAAACTTTAAATCTGTGTCAACATGGGATCGCGCGCGCGCGAGCGCGTGTGAGTGTGTGTGTGTGTGTGTGCGTGCGTGCGTGTGGCGTGTGTGTGTGCGTTTGCGTTTGCGTTTGCGTTTGCGTTTGCGTTTGCGTTGCTTTAGCGTATGTGTATGTGTATATGTATATGTATATGTATATGTATATGTATATGTGTGTATATATATATATATATATAATATATTATATATATATATATAATATATATATATATTATATATATATATATATTATGTGAGATAGATCGATATATAAAGAGATGAATAGAAAGATAGATGGATATCCGTTCGAGTGTATACACATATTTGTGTGTATGATTGTCTGTATACGTGTGTGTGTGTGTGTGTTTATGTATGTCTGTGTGTGTAGATGTGAACTTTTGTTTCCTTCCATTTGAAGATGTCACTCGAGAGATAACGAATAATAATAATAAAGATAAATGACAATAACGAATGATAAGAAATAACCGATGTGTACAACGCCGCAGGACAAGGCGACGGAGAAGAGACAAAGAGAACATGTTTTCTTAATTAAATCTTTGTTCTTCTTAATGTCTTCTTCATTCACGTGTTGCCTAGCCCTCTGTTTGTTCATCTTTCCTCTATCTCGATCGCATATTGAAACTTGTGCGTGGATAAAGACACATGCATATGCAAAGCGACTCATGTACACGCACACACACATACATACACATACATGTACGTATACTCATACATATACGTATACTAACATACATATACCATCATACGCATACACATACGCATACATATACGCATACATATACCATACATATACCCCATACATACCCATACGCACACCACACACACACACACACACACACACACACACACACACACACACACACACACACACAACACACACACACACCACACACACGCACACGCACGCACACACACACACACACCACACACACCACACACGCAGCGAGCGGCAACCATGGCGTGCAAACACATGCGCAGCTGATGAGGATCGTGGGAAGAAAACCCACCTCGGTATCAGCAAACAAGTCCTTCATTTCCCTTCTCCCCCCCACCCTCCCTCTCTCTCTCTTCCTCTTTATCTCTTTATCTCTTTTATCTCTTTATCTCTTTATCTCTCTCTCTCTCTCTCTCTTTCTTTCTCTCTTCTCTCTCTCTCTTCTCTCTCTCTCTCTTTCTTCTTTCTTTCTTTCTTTCTTTCTTTTTTTCTTTCTTTCTTTCTTTCTTTCTTTCTCTTTCTTTCTTCTCTCTCTCTCTCTCTCTCTCTTCTCTTCTCTCTCTCTCTTCTCTCTCTCTCTCTCTCTCTCTCTCTCTCTCTCTCTCTCTCTCTCTCTCTCTCTCCTCTCTTCCTCCTCCCTTCTCCTCCTCCTCCTCCTCTCCTCCTTCCTTCTTCCTTCCTCCTCTCCTCTTTCCTACCCCCTCCTCTCCTCCTCCTCTTCCTCCTTCCTCCTCCTCCTCCTCCTCCTCCTTCCTCCTCCTCCTCCTCCTCCTCTTCCTCCTCCTCCTCTCCTTCCTTCCTCTTCCCCCTCCTCCTCCCTCTTCCTCCACATTTCTCCCCCTTTCCTCCTCCTCCTTCCTCCTCCTCCTCTGTCTACCCCCTTCCTCCTCCTCCTCTCCTCTCCTCTTCCTCCCTCTTCCTCCTTCCTCCCTCTCCCGCCATTTCTTCCCTCTCCCCCGTTCTCCTCCCTCTAAGCCAGCCATCAATAGATCGTAGAAGATTGTTCCCCACAGCTGTTTTCTGAGGGTGCCGCCTCCCCGCCAGTTGGTGCCGAATAAGTGAGCGTCCGGGTGGCACCAAGGGTCGGTTCTGTGGTGTGCGTGTGTGTGTGGTGTGTGTGTGATGTGTGTGTGTGCTGTGTGTGTGTGGGGGTGTTGTGTGTGGGTGTGGGTGTTGTGTGTTTGGGTGTGTGTGGTGGGTTGTCGGTGGTGTGTAGTGTGTGTGTGTGTGTGTCGTGTGTTTGGTGTGTTGTTGCTGTTGTGGGCTGTGGGTGTGCTGTGTGTTTGTTGCGTGGTTGGTGTGCGTGTGGGTGTGTGTGTGTTGTGTGTGTGTGTGTGGGGTGGTGGTTTGTGGGTGTATGAGTGTGTGGGTGTGTGTGTGTGTGTGTTGGTTGTGTGTGTGTGTTGTGTGTGTGTGCGTGTCATGCATCCGTGTGGGATGGTGACGTTTATGGTTATATATGTGACGTTGGTTTCTCTCTTTCATTCCATAAACTATATTTGATATTGTTGTTTATGTATTTATATTGCGTATGCTTTATTCATCGTTGTTCGGATCGTTATGATACCAAAGGGTATCGGACGGTATCGGATATCCAGCTGATTCGGCATATGCGAGACGTCCGTTGGGTCGAATATGAGCGATAGTGTTCGGGTGTGTTGGTTGCTCTCTCTTTCTTTCTATCTGTCTATCTTTTACCTATATCTTCTCATTCTCTCTCATCTCTCTCTCTCTTCTCTCTCTCCTCTCTCTCTCTCTCTCTCTCTCTCTCTCTCTTCTCTCTCTCTCATCTCTCTCTCTCCCTCTCCTCTCCCTCCCTGTCCCTCTCGCTCTCCCTTCCCCTGTCCCTCTCCCCTCTCCCTCTCCCTCCCTCCTCTCTCCCTCATCTCCCTCTCTCCCTCTCTCCTTCTCTCCAACTTCCCTTTCTTTCTTTTCAATAGCCTTCCCTTTCTTCGTCTTTTTTCTCCTATCTCCTCGATTCTCCCTTCCCCACCCCTTTCCCCCCACCCTTCCTCTCTCCCCAGCGTATAGATATTATACGATATATTATATATATATATAGTATATATATATATTATATATATATATATTATAATATATATATATATGATATATTTAAATGGCATATGTGGAAACCTAGCCCAGATACTTCATTCTTATATAAGCTGATTCCCGCCTCATACGGTCGGGAGAGAGGGAGGGAGGGAGGGAATGAGAGAGGGGAGGAAGGAGAGGGAGGAGGGAGGGGAGAGAGGAGGGGGAGCAGGGAGGTAAGGACGGGGGAGAGGGAGGAGGGAGGGAGGGAAGGAAGGAGGGAATGAGGAGGGGAGGGAGGAAGGAGGGAGGTAGCGGAGGAGAGAGAGAGGGAGGAAGGAGAGGAAGGAAGGAGGAGGTGAGAGGGAGGGGAGGGAGGGGAATGAGGAGCAGGAGAGAAGGGAGGAGGGATGAGAATGAGAGAGGGATGGAGATAGAGAGACAGACGACAGACAGAGAAGAAAGAAACAGAAGACAAGGAAGAGAAGAGAGAGAGAGAGAGAGGAGAGGGAGAGAGAGGAGAAGAGAGGAGAGAGAGAGAGAGAGAGAGAGGAGGAGAGAGAGAGAGAGAGAGAGAAGAAGAGAGAAAGAAAGAAAGAGAAAGAAACAGAGAGATGAACAGAGAGAGATAGCGGAGAGAGAGCTGCAAAAGGAGTGGGAGAGCGAGTGCCTGGCCCTCTCTGGCCCTCTCTCCCTCCCTTGTATACATTCCTTCCCTTTCGGACCAAAACATTCCATTCCACAGGAGAGTCGGTTGGTAAATGTCCCCCAACTGAGAAGAAACGGAATAAAAACAAAATGCATTATTACGTCGTACTTCTTTTTTTTCTTTTTCTGGTCTGTTTCTCGTTTCGTCCTTTTGTTTATTTTTCGTTCTTCTTTTTTTCTCCGCTTCGTTTTTTTTTTTCTTCTTTTCTTTTTTTCTTGTTTCGTTTTTTTCTTGCCCTTCCCTTCTCCTTTCTCCCCTCTTTCCTTTCCATTTCATTCTTTTCTTCTCTCACTCTTTCCTTTTGCTCCTTCTCTCTCCTGCCTCTTTTTTCCCTTCCTTCTCCTGCTCTCCTCCTTTATTCTCCCTCTTTCCCCTCTTTTCGTTTCCCCTCTCTCCCTCTTTCTCTTTTCAATCCTCTTTTCTCCCCTTTCCCTCTTTTCTCTCCATCTCCATCCTCTCTCCCCCTCTCCCTTTCCTCCACCTCACCCCTCTCTCCCTGTTTCCCTCCCCCTCTCCCCTCTTTTTCTTCTCCCCATTCTCCTTCTTTTTGTCCCTCTACTCTCCTCTCTTCCTTTGCTCATCCCTCTTTCTCCCCCTCTCCCCCCCCCCCCCCTTCGCCCCCCCATCAAAGTTCTCTCTTGGCCATAAACCAGTGTAACGCTTCCCTTCCCCTCCCCCCCCTCCCCCTCCCCCTTCCCTCCCCCTCCCCTCCCCCTCCCCTCCCCCCCCTCCCCCCCTTCCCTGCCAGAGGCGACCCGAAAGCGCGCATCAACAACCTGCAACCACTCCACGCCTGCTAAACGCCAGTAATACGCTGACTCTCCCCCTCTTCCCCCTCTCTCTCTCCCCCTCTCCGCCTCTCCTCCCCTCCTCCCCCCACTCTCGCTCCCTCTCCTCCCACTATCGCTCCCTCTTTCCCTTCCCTATGACCTCCTCTCCCCTTCCCGTGAGTCTCCCCCCTCTCTCCTCTTCCCTCCGCTTCCCTATTCCTCCCCTCCCTCGTCTCCTCCACTTCCACCCTTTTCCTTCCATCCTTGCCTTCCTCGCCTTTTCCTCTTGAGTTTCCCCCTCTCTCTCACTCTCTCTCTTCTCTCCTCTCCTCTCTCTCTCGTCATCTCTCACTCTCCTCTCCTTCCTCTCTCTCTTCTCTCCTCTCTCCTCTCTCTCTCTCTCTCTCTCTCTTCTTTACCTGCCCCTCGCTCCCCCTGGCTCTCCTCTCCCTGTCCTCTCCTTTCCTTCCTTCTTGCTTTCTCCCCTCTCTTCCCCTTTCTCCGTCTTCTTTTCTCTTCCTTTCTTCTCTGCTTTACTTATCCTTCTGTATTTCCTTCCTTACCCCTCTTTCTTCCTTCCATTATTATGTTCCTTTCATCTTTCTTTTCTTCTTTTATTTCTTCCTCTTTTCCCCATCCTCCCTTCTTCCTTTCTATATTTCCTATCTTCCTCCTTTGCTTCCTCCCTACCTCTGCCCCCTCTCCCTTCCTTCCTCCTTCACCCCCCTCCCCATCTTTCCCTCCTTCCTTACTCTTCTTTCCCTTTCTTCTCTCCTATCTTTTTTATTTTCTTCCTTCCCTTATTATCTTTTATTTTCCCTTTCCCTTTTATCTTCCTTCTAGCTCCCCCCCTCCCCCCCCCCATCTTTCGCACATACTTTGGCTTCTTCCTCGAAATTCTTCTAATTCCTCTCCTTTACAGTTCTCTCCGTCTTCCTTTCTTTCGAATGACTTGGCTTTGTCTCTCTTCTTTGTCGTTTTTCTCTCGTTCCTCCTTCTCTATCCTTCTTCATCTTCCGTCTCGTTATTCTATTCTTCCTTTTCCCTTCTCTGTCTTCATTTTCTCCTTCCCTGTCTTCTTATTATTCATATTCTTTTCCTATTATCTCTCCTCCTTTCTTTTATCTTTTCCTCCCCCTCTTCCTCCTTTCTCCTTCCGCTGTCACCCTAACGACTAGGATCATGTAAGGGTTATCACTCGCAAAAAGACAACAGCAAACTCGCTCTTGTTTACTCAGCCTGTTGGGGAGGAGCACAAAACTCTTGCCCCGCCCCTACCATACCCCCTGTCCCACCCCCTTCCTCCTGGCCCCTCTGCCTCCCCCCTGGTCCCACTCCCTTTCCCTCTGATTCCACCCCTAGCCCCCTCCCCTTCCTCTTGACCTCTCCCCTCCCCCCATCCCTCCCCAATCCCTCTGACCCCTCCCCTCTCCCCTTGGTCCCTCCCCCCTTTCCCTTATCCCCTCCCCCGTTTTCTCCCCCTCCCCCTTTCCCCTCCCCCCTCTCCCCTCAGCCCTCCTCCTTGCCCCCTGGCCCCCCCTCTTCCGTCTGGCCCCTCCCCCATTCCCTATCCCTTCCCCCTTCCCCTATCCCCTCCCCCTTCCTCTGGCCCCTCCCCCTTTTCTCTGCCCCTCCCCCCTTTCCCCTGACCCCCACCCCCCAGTTCCGTAAGCCCATGGGTGCCTCAGTTGGTCAATAAATCTCGCCTCCTCCCTGACCTAATTCTTGGAAAGGGATTAAGAGAGGGAGAGAGGAATTAGGAATGAAGGGGGAAGCAGAGGGAGAGAGAGAGTTAAAGAGAGAGTTGGGGTTAGAGAGTGAGGGAGGGGGAGAGGGAGAGGGAGAGGGAGAAGAGAGGGGAGAGTTAGAGAGAGCGAGAGCGAGAGCGAGAGCGAGAGCGAGAGCGAGAGCGAGAGGGAGAAGAGAGGGAGAGATAGAGAGAGTGACTGGAAGAGGGACACAAAAATGAAATAGGAAAAGATAGAGAGGAGAAGAGATAGATAAGGAAAGGGAAAGGAGAGAGGAGGAGAATGAAGAGTGAGAGACAGAGGGGGCAATTGGGAGGGAGAGAAAAGAAGTCTTTTTCCTTCCTCCCTTCCTTCATTCATTCTTTCCCTCCTTTATTTCTTCTTTTCTTTCATTTTATTTCTTTATTTATCTTAAGAGTCTACGAATGCAAACACAGTAAAGGACCGCCATAATTATGTAGTGTTAGGGTAGGGGGTTGGGGGAGAGATAGGGGGTGGGGGTAGAAGGTAGGAAGTAAGGGCTAGGAGGTATAAGAAAGGTTATAAGGAAGGTATAAGGTATAAGGTATAAAGTTATAAGTATAAAAGTATAAGGCATAGGAGGTATAAGGAAGGGTGAGGGGAAGAGGTAGGAAGGGGGAGGGGAGGGTAGGAAGAAGGGGAGGATGTGAAGGACTAGGGGAATGATAGGTTAGGGGAGAGTAGGAAGCAGGGGGTAGGGGGATGGGGAGAAAGTAGGGGTATGGGGATGGGGAGGAAGCAGGGGTAGGGAAGGGGGAGAAAGCAGGGGGTAGGGGAAGGGGAAGTAAGCAGTGGGGTAGGGGAAGGGGGAAGCAGGGTAGGGAAGGGGGAGTAAGCAGGGTAGGGGAGGAGAAGCAGGGGTAGGGAAGGGAAGGAAGCAGGGTAGGGAGAAGGGTGGAAGCAGGGGTAGGGGGGAAGGGGAGAGTATGGGGGACTGTTGACCCATTTATATCGACCACGTGGTTTTTTTTTTTGTTTTTTTTTTTTGCTGTACTCTCGACGGTGCCGCGTTCCTCATGGTGGTTATGGCGGCGGCATAAGTCGTCGGGATATCTGCGCCATAATCGTCTTTTGCGATAATCGTTATCCTCGCGTCGATAAGAATGACCCTTGGCCTTTCGAAGCACAGACTTGGGAAATAGAAGAATAACGATAAATCAATTTACGAAAAATCATTTTTTATTCCGTGTCGGGCTATCCAGTGGCGACTTCGGCTCCTGTGACGTCATCACGGTGCCATAGGGTGATGCCAAATGCCACCTACATTGTTAATGGTGTCACGTGATATTTCCTAAGGTGTCGCATTTAGTGCCACATGGTCCACTCCCGCTCCGACCGCCGGTGCCATACGATCCGCCCAGGGCCTGCGGTCCGGCGTGGCACTCAGGCAGCCGGACGGGCACTGGGGGTTGCCACGTCGCTATTATCGCGGCTTTTATATTCGGAAAATCATTATATTGAGCCGAATCAACGGAGCCAGAGAGACAGGTTGGCAGAGCTCGTGCGTGTGTGTTGGTTTTGGCTCTTTCGATTCGTCTGTTTGTGGCTGGGTTGGTTGGTGGTGGTGTTGTTGTTGTTATTGTTATCAGGCGTCGCCATCATTATCATTATCATCATCGTCGTCGTCATTATCGTCATCGTCATCATCATTATCATCATCATCATCGCCATCGTCACTATCATCATCATTACCACCGCCAACACAATCATAATCATCATCATTATCATCATCATCATCATTCATCATCATCATCATCATCATCATCATCACCACCACCACCACACCACCACCACCACCATCACACCACCGTCATCATCACTTTTTTATTATTATATTTACTATCATCATCACTTTATGAGACATTCGAGGCATCTTAACTTTCAAATTTAGTCCGATGTTTGACAATCTGAAGTCACATGGAGTTTGTTTATCAACCTATAAATAGACAGAAGAAGGCGTCCTCTTATAGTTGGAAATAGTCAAGGACAGTGCCAGTTTTTTTTTTTTTTTTTCTGTCTTCTTTTTTTGCAGATATTTTTATTTGGAGGAATTCTTGAGAGAGGGAATTAAAAGCGGATTAGCGTTATTATATATATATATATTATATATATATATATATATATATATATATATATATATATATATATATAGCAGATATATATATATAAGAGAGAAGAGAGAGAATATATAGAGATATAGATATGGGTAATGAATGGGTGTTCACTTTTTCGGCACTTGGTGGTGGTAGATTTTGTGTGGCACTGTGCCATTTTTTTTATTTATGTGCCTCTTCCTGTTGCTTTTCTGCGTGTTTCGGTTATTTTCTCTATCTTCCTTTTTTTTCCTTTATTATCTGTTCGGTTCGTTTCTTTTCCTCCTTCCCTCCTACGTTCTCTCCAGCCTTGTCCATCGCAGTCTCTCTCTCTCTCTCCTTCTCCTCTTTCGCAACTGCGGTTTTTCCTAGTCCTTTGACCACACCGACATCCCCTCCTCTCCCTCCCCCCCCCCCCCTCTTGCCCCGCCCACCAATCTCCCTTCCCCTCCCCCCCCACCTTTCCCTCCTCTCCCTTCCCCTTCCTCCCCCCACCAACCATCTCTCCCCCCTGTCCACCAAGCCCCCCTTCCCCTCCCCCCTTCTTCAACCCTCCTCCATCTTCCAATTCCTGCTCCCTCCCCCTCGCCCCCCTCTCTCCCTCGCCCCCCTCCCCTCCCCCCCCTCCTCCCCTCGCCCCCCCACCCCCCTCCCTCCCTCCCCCTCCACCCACCCACTCTTCTAACAGCCTTTCCTTCCGATTTACGAGCACTTAAGGCTTACATTCCCTCCTTTTGTTTATGGAGGGCTCGCCTTTATGAGCAGAGAGAGAGAGAGAGAGAGAGAGAGAGAGAGAGAGAGAGAGAGAGAGAGAGAAGAGAGAGAGAGAGAGAGAGAGAGAGAGAGAGAGAGAGAGAGAGAGAGAAGAGAGAGAGAGAGAGAGAGAGAGAGAGAGAGAGAGAGAGAGAGAGAGAGAGAGAGACGGAGAGATGAGAGAGAGAGAGAGAGAGAGAAGGAGAGAGAGAGAGAGCAGAGAGAGAGAGAGAGGAGAGAGAGAGAGGAGAGAGGAGAGAGAGAGAGAGAACAGAGAGAGAGAAGGAGAGAGAGAGAGAGAGAGAGAGGAGAAGAGAGAGAGAGAGAGACAGAGACAGAGAGAAGAGGGGGAGACAGAGAGAAAGACAAAGGGGAGAAAGAAAGAGAGCGAGTGAGGAGAAAGATGACGACAAAGCAACGACAGACATAGCCAGAAATTGATAGACAAAGATAAGCAAAGGAGTGTATACAGAAAATAAGTACAAACAGACTTACACAGAGGCAGAGGCACTCAGACAAACAGGCAGCAGGAGGAACAGAGAGAGAGAGAGAAAGAGAGAGAGACTAAGACAGAGACAGAGAGAAAGACAGAGAGAAAGAGGAGAGAGAAGAGAGAGAGAAAGAGCGAGAGAGAGAGAGAGAGAGAGAGAGAGAGAGAGAGAGAGAGAGAAAAGAGGAGAGAGAGAGAGAGAAAGAGAGAGGAGAGAGAGAGAGAGAGAGCGAGCGAGCAAGAGAGAGGGAGTGAGAGCGAGAGAGAAAGAAAAGGAGCGAGAGAGAGAGAGAGAGGAGAGAAAGAAAGAAAAGAGAATTGAAGACAATGGCCGCTTATCATTGATATCAGAAGAACAGCTTAGTTGAGCCAGCCATTGTAATCTCCCCTTCTTCCTCCTTCCCCTCTCTCCTCTTCCTTCTTTTTCCATCTCTTTATTCTTCCTCGGTTTCGTATCCTCTCCCCTCTTCTTCTTCTTCCCTCTCTTTATTCTTCCTCGGTTTCGTATCATCTCCCCTCTTCTGCTTCTTTCTCTCTATTCTTCCTCGGTTTCGTATCCTCTCCCCTCTTCTTCTTCTTCGTCTTCCCTCTCTCTATTCTTCCTCGGTTTCGTATCCTCTCCCCTCTTCTTCTTCTTCTTCTTCCCTCTCTTATTCTTCCTCGTTCGTATCCTCTCCCCTCTTCTTTCTTCTTCTTCCTTCCTCTTCTATTCTTCTTTTCCTATCGCTATGAATGAAAAAGGAGAAAGTGAAAGGAGGATAGGGAAAATGGGTAGAAGCGAAGACGGAGAAAAGGAAAGAGAAAGAGGGGAGAGAGAACGAAGGATAAAAACAGAAAGGAACGGAGAAGGAAGAGAGAGAGAAAGAAAGAAAGAGAAAGAGAGGGATGAAGAAGCAAAGTGGTAGGAACGTGAGAACGTAGAAAGGGAGCGGAGAGAACGAAAGAAAGAAAGAAAAAAAATGGAGAGGGGAGAGAGAGAGAGAGAGGGAGAGACCAATTATTCAAATGACAAGACCCGGATGTGCATCGCAAGTCCACATTCCCAACCGCTTCAAGATCGTCGCATCGACCTCGCTACGACACGTTTCCGAGAAAGAATGAAAGTAAACAAAATGAATAAAAAAAATAAGGACAAAGAAAGCACAAATACGAACGGACGACGTGAGGTCACTATTGCAGATGATTCCTTGCAACTAAGAGAAACGAGCGGAGCAGACCAGGCCACCGAGCCGTCAATAAAGGCCATAAGTGCAGCGAGATGAGATAGGATTTCCAACCTTCAAGACCCCCGCATTGCTCTTTTTTATAGCACCTTCTTGGGCCAGAGTGGACATCAGGGGCTGAGGCGGTTAAAAGACTGACTCACATAGGCTTTAACTTTCGCCGTCCATTGACAGGTCATGAACCCGAGAGGAAAGGAGAAAGAGGTGATAAATAAGGGAGATAAGGTGGATGGAAGTAATAAGTTAAAAATTAGGATGATTAATACCGAAAATGAAAAGAGAGATGGTAAGTGAAATAAAAGTGAGGAATCGAGGATCATTGTAATAGCAAATAAGAGATAAATGATCAAAAAAGAAAAGAATCTGTTCAATTTCGAAATTATTAAGGTTGTGTGTGTGTGTGTGTACGTGTGTTGTGTGTGTACGTGTGGTGTGTGTGGTGTGTGTGTGCGTGTGTGCGTGTGTGTGTGTGTGTGTGTGTGTGTGTGTGTGTGTGTGTGTGTGTGTGTGTGTGTGTGTGTGTGTGTGTGTGTGTGTGTGTGTGTGTGTTGTGTGTGTGTCTGCGTATGTGTGTCTGTAACAGTACAGACGAGACCAAATCACGAGGACACACTCAGCTTCAATGAGGCTACGACGTATAAAGCTTAATATCTGCTTTATCTCAGTCCACTTGGCTTATAAAACGCATTCGGTTTGGGCTGAAGCGCCACCCACGTCTAGCAGCCCATTTCTCTTGACTTGAAGTGACTTGGTGAAGTGACTGACGAGGTGACTTGCGTAGAGGGACGGTGAAGTGACGTGGAACGTTTGTGGAACGTTTTTCCGAAGAGGGGTAGGGAAGTGACATCCGAAGACAGGGTGGTGAGTGAGTTTGAAATAGACTTTGTACGTGAAGTTTATCCGTAGAGAGGTGGTGAAGTGACTTTGCAGAGGCTATGAAGTTTATCCGAAGTGAGGTGGCGAAGTGACTTTGAGAAATTTATGAAGTGTATCCGAAGTGAGTGGAAGTGACTTGGAGAATTTATGAAGTTTATCCGAAGTGAAGTGACGAAGTGACTTAAGAGAGACTTCGTGAAGCGGCGGTCGAAGAGAGGTGGCGACGGCCTTCTCCCCCCCCCACCCCCCTACCCCACCGAGCGAGAGTTATCCAAGTGCTGCTGTATTTATTGCCCAGATGCATTAGCGGGCGTGGGCGGGGTGGGCGGCGAAGCGGCTGTCGAAGGAGGACGTAGTGGGGGAAGTGGGAGGGGGAGTCACTTCAGGTCAAGTAGTCAGGTCTTTCCTCTAGGTCAGCCAGCCAGGAATGTCCTCCAGGTCAGTTTGTTAGGTCTCTCCTCCAGATAAGTCAAACAGGTCTTCTTCTTCAGGTCATTTAGGTCTTTTCTCAGGAATGTCCGTCAGTCAGGTCTTTCCCCAGATAAGTCAACCAGGTCTCTCTCCCAGGTCTTTTCTTCAGGAAATGTCCTTAGAATCAACAGCCAGGTCCTTCCTCCAAATTAGTCAACCAGGTCTTCCTCCAGCCACATAGCAAGCTCTTTCTCCAGGTAACCTATCCCAGCACAGGTCCCTCTCCAGGTAACCTACTCCAGCACAGGTCCTCCTCTCCAGGTAACCTACTCCCAGCACAGGTCCCTCCTCCAGGTCCCCAAGCAAGTCTCTCCTCCAGGTAACCTACTCCAAGCTCCCCAGGTCCCCAAGCAAGCTCTCCTCCAGGGGGCACCGAAGGAGAACGCAGCGCGATTCAGCCGCTAACGCACAAATCCGCGAAAGGCTTCCTCCGAACCGCTGCAATCCTTTCCCGGGCGACGCGACGCTGCGGGATCGAGTTCGCGCCTCGAGTCCCAAGCCGGGGTCGATCGCTTCCCACGCGCGCGTTTTAAATTTAGGAGTCTTCTACCCCCCTCCCCCTCTCCCCCTCTCCCCCCCTGGCCGTGAAGACGTTGGGAAATCCGTGTCACGCTGCTGAAGTATTGACATCTGTGGATCTAGGATTTTTTTTTTTTAGGGGGTAGGGGTGTGGGGGGTCGATATAAATGTCCGTTTTCTATCCCTTTTTTTGTGGGTAGGGATTCGGACACGCCATGTTATCGTGATCCGAGAGAGCAATGAAAGTTCGCGAATGTCCTTCCTCCTTTTTTTCTTCTTCTATTTCCTCTTCATCTTCTTCTTTTTCTTTTTCTTCTTCTTTCTTCATCCTTCTTCTTCTTCCTCTCCTCCTCTCTTCTTCTTCTTCTTCCGTCTTCCGCTCCTCCTCTTTCTCCTTTTTCTTCTTCTTCTTCGTCTTCCGCCACCTCCTCTTCTTTTTCTCCTCCCTCATCATCATCATCACCATCACCACCACCATCATTATCACCCCTCCCTCCTCCTCCCTTCCTTCCTCCCTCTCCCTCCTCCCTCCCTCCCTCCCCTCCCACCCCCTCCCCCCTCCCTCCTTTCCCCCCTTCCCCTCCCCTCCCCACCCCTCCCCTCCCCTACCCAATCCCACCCTAATCTGCAACCAAAGGCGCCCCAAAACACGCACTAATCCCCGTTGTGAACACACTGTAAATTCTGCGGGCGTGACAGAGAGCGCGCCCTAAATCTTAGGCCCAGAAGTAGCTGCGGGCGGGATGGGTTGCAATTCCTAAGCCCATTTACCCCGAGCCGAAAAGAAAGGGGCGGGGTGGAGGGGAGGAAAGGAAGAGAGGTGGGGTCAGGGGAAGAGGGGGAGGAGAGAGGGGGAGGTGGGGAAGAAGGGGGGGAGAGGGGGAGGTGGGGAAGAAGGGAGGGGAGGTGGGGCTGGAGGAGGGGGAAGAGGGAGGGAAGAGAGTGGCGAATCCCAAGGGGGAGGACGGGACAAAGCCCAATCATAAATCTTGTTTTCGTTTTTTTTCCCTTTTTGTGTGTGTGCGTGTGTGTATGTGATGTAAGTGTGTGCGGTGTGCGCGTGTGCGTGTGTGTGTGTGTGTGTGTGTGTTGTGTCGTTGTGCGTCTGTGTGTTTACGTACGTATGTGCATGTGTGTATGTGTATGTAAATGCATATTTGTATGTGTATGTAAATGCATATTTGTATGTGTATGTAAATGCATATTTGTATGTGTATGTATGTATGCGCGTTTTTCTCCCCTCCTGCTATGGATGTTGACACAGGATCTGCGCGAAGGGTGACACGGAGACACTTTACTTAGCAGGATAAGTCCCCTTTCGGTGCTCGGGGATAGGAAGTAATCCCTGTAATCCCCAGCATCTCAACTCTGCATTACTTTATCTACGGACGGAACTCGAACCCGGGGGGGGGGGGGATTAATCCTTTCAATGAAATGAACCTTCAACCTCCATTTGACAAGGAAGACGATAATAATAGACGGGAATAAACAAGGAGATGGAGAAATCCGGGAGATATGGTGCGGTCAGAGGGAACGGGGTTGGTGGGGGAGGGGGAGGAGGGGAGAGGGGCTTGATGTCCCAACACTTCTACCCCCCTACCCCTACCGCGGGGTGTGGGGGGGGAATTAATCCTTTCAAGAAATGAACCTTCAACCTCCATTTGACGCGAAAGAAAATCGACGTATTTATACATGCTGAACAAGGGGTTTGGGGCGGGGTGGGGGGGGGGGGGGTCAGCGCCCGACGTCATCTGGTAAAACGAGGGAGGTCAGCGTCCGACGTCATCTTGTTCGGGGGGGGGGGGGGGATGCTGGGGCGTTCGAGATGTCAGCTGGAGATACTTCGAAGTCGAGGACGAAAAGGGAAGGGGGAGAGGGAAGGAGGGAGGAGAGAGGGAAGAAGGGAGGGGAGAGGGAAAGAAGGAAAGGGAGAGAGGGAAGAAGGGAAGGGGAGAGAGGGAAGGATAGGGAGAAGGGAAGAAGGGAAGGGGAAGAGGGAAGGATAGGGAAGGAGAGGAGAGAGGGGAAGGATATGAAGGGAGAAGGAGGGAGAGAGAGAAGGAGGGAGAGAGAGAAGGAGGGAGAGAGAGAGAAAGGAGGGGAGAGAGAGAGAAGGAGGGGGAGAGAGAGAGAAGGAGGGAGAGAGAGAGAAGGAGGGAGAGAGAGAGAGAGGAGGGAGAGAGAAGAGAAGAGGGAGAGAGAGAGAGGAGAGAGAGAGAGAGAAGGAGGGAGAGAGAGGAAGGAGGGAGAGAGAGGAAGGAGGGAGAGAGAGAGAGGAGGGAGAGAGAGGAAGGAGGGAGAGAGAGAGAAGGAGAGAGATGAGAGAAGAGAGAGAGAGAGAGAGGAGGGAGAGAGAAGATGGGGGAGAGAGAGAGGATGGAGGGAGAGAGAGAGAGGAGGGAGAGAGAGAGATGGAGGGAGAGAGAAAGGAGGGAGAGAGAGAGAGGAGGGAGAGAGAGAGAAGGAGGGAGAGAGAGAGAAGGAGGGAGAGAGAGAGAAGGAGGGAGGAGAGAGAAGGAGGGAGAGAGAGAGAGAGAGAGAGAGAGAGAGAGAGAGAGAGAGAGAGAGAGAGAGAGAGAGAGAGAGAGAGAGAGAGAGAGAGAGAAGAGAGAGAAGAGAGACAGACAGAGAGTAAAAAGGAATCCCTTGCCGCGAAAGGGCGTGCGGGAGAAGGCGCGAGGGAAACAAAAGAAGACGATGATAATAGAACGGGAAAACAAAGGGAGATGGAG
>NW_020872888.1:35000-40000 GCF_003789085.1 Penaeus vannamei
ATTTGCAGCCTCTCTCCTCTCTCTTTTATACTTTTCTCCCCTCCTCTCCTTCCCCTCTTTCTGCATTAATCTCCTCCTTTATTCCCTCTTCTTATTTTTCTTTCCTTTTCTCCTTATTCTTCTTCTTTCCTATCCCCTTTTTCTTTTTCTCTCCTTTTCTCTTCCTTATTCGAATTTCCTTCGCTTCAACCCCTCTCCTATTTTCTCTTTTCTTCTTCCTTAATCATTCCCTCCTTCTCTCCCTCTTTTCTTTCACTCTTTCCCCCCTCCTCTCCCTCTCACCCTCGCTCCTTCCCTACCTTCCCTTTCTTCCCCATCCCTCTTCTTCTCTCTCTCTCTCTCTTATCCTTCCTCTTCTCTATGTCTCTCCTCTCCTCCCTCTCCCCCTCCTCCCCCCCCTGCTCCTTTACTCCCACCCTCCCTCCCTCCTTCACCCCTTTTCCATTATCGTCTATACTTATCTCTTCTCTTCCTTCCTCCTCCCTTCTCTCCATTCCCCATTCCTTCATCCTCTCCCCACCCATCTCTTCCTCCCTCTTCTACTTTTTTTCTTCCCTCCTTCACTTTCCCATCCTCCCACACTCATTACCTTCACACTCTCCTTCTCCCTCTTCCTTCTTCCATCTCCACCATCTCTCCTTTCCCTCTTCCTCCTCCTCTCCTTCCCTCGTCCATCCTCTCCCCTCCCCCTCCTCTCCTTCTCTCTCCCCTTCCTCCCTTATTCCTTCCCTCATTCTCTCTCTCCCTTCGTCTCTCCCTCTCACCTCATCTCCCTTCACCCTCTCCTCTCTCCCTTCCTTCTCCCTTCACTCCTCCCTTCTCTCCTCTCCTTCCTGTCCCTTCTCGCTCCTCTCCTGCTTCCCTCCCTCTCACGTCCTCCTCTCCCTCTCACCTTCCTTCCTCCCTCTCAATCCCTTCCCTTCCACCTCCCACCCCCTCTCCTTTCCCTCTCCTCCTCTCCTCTTCACCCTGTTCCTCCCTCCTTCCTCCCCTTCCTCTCCTCCATTCTCTCTTCTCACTCCTCCCCTCCCATTTCCTCCTCTTCACCCTCCTTCTCCTTTCCCCTTCTCTTCCCTTTCCCTGCCCTCTCCACCCTTATGCCTTCCCTCCCCTCCCTTCCCTCCTCACCCTCTCTCCCTTTCCTTCTCTCACCCTCCTTTCCCTTCCCCTCCCCTCCACCTCCTCTCCCTTACTTCCTCCTCTCTCTCCCCTTCCTACCTCTCACCCTCCTCTCCTTCCCTCTCTCCTTCTCGCCTCCTCTCGCCTCCTTCCCTCCCTCCACCCCCTCTCCCTCTCACCCTTCCTCCCCTCCCTCCCTCTCACCCTCCTCTCCCTTCCCTCCTCTACCTCTCACCTTCCTCTCCCTTCCCTCTCTCCTACCTCCTCTCACCTCCTCTCCCTTCTTCCCTCCCTCCCCTCTCCATCCTCCTCTCCCTTTCCCTCTCACCCTCCTCTCCTTCTTCCCTCCTCCTCTCATCCTCTCTCCCTTCCCTCTCACCCCTCCTTCCTTCCCTCCCTCCCTCTCTCTTTCCCTTCTTCCTCTCCTTTCCCTCTCACCCTCCTCTTCCTTCCCTCCCTCCCTCTCACCTCCTCTCCCTTCCCTCCTCCTCTCACCTCCCTCTCCCCTCTCTCCCTTCCCTCTCACCCTCCTCTCCCTTCTTCCCTCCCTCCTCCCCTCTCCCCCGCCATTGAGTATCGGAAAGTCTCAAGCACTGTGAATAGCCGACATTTCGACAATTTTATTGAAAGCGCATTGAAAGTAAGATTTTCGAGATCAATTTTTTTTTTTTCTTTCTTTTTTTTTTTTTTTTTTTTTTTTTTACGTGGGTTATGAATCGCTGAATAAAAATGAAAAGGCCAGGTTTTAAAGGAGGATGTATATATTATCTTTTTTTTCTTTCTTTTTCTTTTTCTTTTCTTCTATTTCGACGACTGGAATTTTGCGACTGAAAATACATTTGTGTGCGTGTATGAGTGTTGGAGAGTTCAGGTATTCATGTATCTATGTATGTTTATGTGTATATGTGTTTGCGTGTGTATTTATGTATGTATGCATATATGTCTGTACACACACGCACACACACACACACATATCTATCTATCTATCTATCTATCATCTATCTATCTATCTATCTATCAATCTATCTATCTATCTATATACATATGTATGCATGGGTGTATATCTGCATGCATGTACGTATATATGTATATATATGTATATATATATATATATATATATATATATATATATATATATATATATATATATATATATATATATATATATATATATCCACATATACACGTATTCCCTTTTTCTCCAAACCGCATTCTTTCAGAGTTTATTTCATCCCTCGAGAAGCAAAGTTCGGCGTCCCTTACCTAATGGAGTTTTGATCCTGTTGTTTTCGCCAGCCTCCACGCCGGCCGCAGAGGATCCAAACCTTTATATAAACTCCGCGATGATACCGGCAACTCGTATGTAAATATCGATACCAATCGCGGAACACCACGGCGAAAAGGTCGTAGCGAGTGTGACCCTTTCGCTATCAAAAGGCAGTATAGTAGGCGAGCGAGATATATATAATATCCAATAATTTGACGGCGGGAGAAACGTTAAAATTAATTCACCCTGAAGAGACACAATAAAGAGGAGATTTGCGAGAGCAAGTTATAAGCCCCAACCCCTGAAAACACATTGAAAGATAACAATGAACCCTCCACACACGGGGCGTCAACCATAAACAGAGAGGTACCCCCTAGCGTGTTCCCGTTTTCTGTGTCCATCAAGCGAATCCCCCATAATGCCCTGCGCCCATTAGCGACCAATCAACGCAGCCGGAGCTTCGCAGTTGCCGATTACGTTGCATAATTTGCTCATTTGGCATGTTGTCATAAAGAGAGGAGGTATGAGGAGTGGATTTGGGGGATATGTGGGTATGAAGGGGAGAGATCTGCCGGCGGCGCGGAGGACTTCGGAAATGGTCATCACACTTCGCAATTAGATGGGTTTCAAAGAGCGGTTGCCTCGTTAGGTCTACACTGAATGGCTCTTCCATTTGCAAGTCTGAAACTGATTGCAAAATTGAATAACTGAGAGAGGAGCGAAAGGGGGGAGGGGGAGGGAGGAGGAGGGGGGAAAGAGGAGTCTGTTTGTGCTTTGGCTTCGTTTCTGCTTTTGGCTCTTGCTTTTGGAAATCGGGAGGAAAATGATGCATTCAGACGGAATCGCGCGCGTCTCCATCTCTCTCTGTCTCTCCATCTCTCTCCGTCTCTCTCTTATTCATTCTCTCTCCGTCTCTCTACTTCCCCCCCCCTCTCTCTCCCTTTCCCCCTCCCTCCCTCCCTCTCTCTCTCTCGCATGGGATTCAACTCCATCTATTGGCAATCGGAGAGAATCGACGACGCTAACGAACGCCGGATCCGATCGTCATTTGTTTTCTCGTTTTGGAAATGGCGGGAATCGACGTCGGCAATTCGGACGCGCCAATAGACAACACCGTTTCTAACTTCGTCCAACTTCTCTCGTGGTGTATTTTGATGTGTGATGAGTGAATGGTGAATGGGGTAGATGTAGTTTAGTGAGGTGAGTGAATGAATGAGGTTTATTCACAATGGCGCGAATAATGATACTTATTTTGTTGTTTTTCTTTTAGCATTACCAACTTATTATCATTACCCTTATTGTTATTACTATTATTATTACTGTTATTATCATTATCTCTTATTGTTACTATAATGATAATAATGATAATAATGATAATTTAATTTCTATATCATTATCATTATTATTATTGTCATACTTTTCATTATCATAATCAATATATCATTATCATCATATATTATCATCATTATTACTCATTATCATTATTGTCATTGTTATTATTACTATTGTTGTTATTACCATGAATATTATCATTGTCATCATTATCGTCATTATTGTTGCTGTAGTTGTTGATATTGTTATTATAGTCATTATCAAGATTAATATCATTGTCATTCATCATTATTTTTTTTTCATCATCGTCATTATTATCATTATTGTCATTATTTTTGTTATTACTATTATTATCATGATATTGTTATCATCATTGTTATTATGATTATTATTATTATTATTATTATTATAATTATTATTGTTATCATTATTATTATTATTATTATTATTATTATTATTATTATTATTATTATTATTATTAATTATTTATTATCATTATTATTTATTGTTATTGTTATTATTATTATCATTATTACTTTTATTATCATCATTATCATCATTATGTATTATTATTATTGTTATTATTATTATTATTATTATTATCATTATTATTATTATATCATTGTTATTTATGATTATTATTATTATTATTCATATTATTATTATTATTATTATTATTATTATTATTATTATTATTATTTATTATTATTTATTAATTAATATATTATTATTATTATTTATTATTATTTATCATTATTTATTTTATTATCATCATTATATTCATTAGTATTATTAATTATGTTATTATTATTAATTATTATTATTATCATTATTATTATTATTCATCATTCATTAATTATTATTATTATTATTATTATTATTATTAATTATTTATATTGTTATTAAAATTATATTTACCATTATTTTCATTATCATTATTGCTATCATTATTATCATTACTATCTTTCTCAAAATCGTTATCAATATTATCTTTTTAAGTATCATTACTACTGTAGTGATCATAGTTATAAATTTACTGCATTCATTATTATTGCTACTATTATCTTTATTATTATCATTATTATTATTACCATTATTGTCATTATTATTATCATTATCATAAATAATGTGACTATCATCATTGATGTAACTATCACGATTATTTATGTATTATTATTAATTATTATCATCTATCAATATATCATTCTTATTATTATTTATTTTTTATTATTATTATTATTATTATTATTATTTATTAGTTATTATTATTATTGTTATTATT
>NW_020872888.1:53489-58489 GCF_003789085.1 Penaeus vannamei
CTATCCTTACATAGTTATAGGAGAATTTTCCTATCCAAAACACGGGTTTTAAAGCGTCCATAACGGATTCATATTATTATAATTCCGGTTAATAATATATGCATGGAACAATTGTATAAAAAACCACAAGATCTCTTAACATATCAACAAGTAGAGTAGGAAAACTCATTTTAAAAATTGTTAATAAAGATTTTTTTTCTGCTATCATAATTTTCATTCTTTTGATTATGAATGTGGCTTCATCTTACCTTTCATTTAAGTGTATGTTTCTTTCTCTACTCTCCTCTTCTCATGCTGTTTCTTCTTCTACTTTCCCCTACACACAACAACTAGCTCTTCCTCCTATCTCACTCTCTTCTCTCAATTCGTCTCTGTCACAACACCACACCAACAGAATCAGCCATTATCGCTATCTCGTGTCATCTCTCATATATATCTCTCTCGTCTCTTCTCTCTCTTATCCTCGTCCGGTTACATCATCATCTCTTCTTTTTTCCTACACAGTACCTAATCTCATAAATACACATCTCTCTCTCCTCTCTCTTTCTTTCTCTCTCTCCTCTCTCTTTCTTTCTCTCTATCTCCTCTCTCTTTCTGTCGCCCTCTCTCCCCCCCCCCGTCCCCCCCCCCCACGGGACCCACCCCCCACCCCCGGGTGCGGCCCTCTATCTCTCTCTCTATCTCTCGCCTCTCTTCTCTCTCTTTCTCTCTTACTCTTCTCTCTCTCTCTAATCTTCTCTCTCTATGTTCTCTCTATCTCTATCTTCTCTCTTCCTTCTCTCTCTCTATCTCTCCCTCCTCTCTACGCTCTCTCCTTTCTCTCTCTCTGCTTCCATCCTCCCTATATATCTTAATATCTATATAATTATATATAATAACATATTATATATATATATATATATATATGATATATATAATTAGTACATATATATATTAAATATAGTATAATATTATATATATATATATTATATTATATATACATATATATATATATATACATAATACCACAACAACTCACACAATATATAAATACAATCCACACACACCACAACCGCAGTCTATTATGAACTTTAACAATACTACGACGTTCCTCCTGGCGGTATGACGGGTGTGCCTAAGCCACCCCACCCCACCAGCCTCTCACCCGCCGTGGAGCATTACCCACCTGAGCGTGAGTCTTTAGGTCCCTTTAATCGGCCACAGAATACTTACTGAATAACAGACATTACGGGATTTAATGAAGGGAATATTGGTACTATCTCGATGGGGGAATAATGCATGATGATGAAAGCGGGAGATTAAAAAAAAGAAAGAAAAAAATGATTGTGTCCGTTGGAAGTTTGAAATGTTGATGATGGGAGGGGGTGTTGTGGAGGGGGGGTGAAGAGGGGTGTATGAGGTGGGGGTTGGTGTGATGTGTATTTCTTATCTTTTTTTTCTCTCGCTTCATTCATTCTCTTCATTCTCCGGTCTTTCCTATTCTTTTTCTGTCTATCTGTCTGTCTGCTCTGTCTGTCTGTCTGTCTGTCTCTCTCTCCTCCCCCTCTCCTCTGGTGGTCTCTCTCTCTTCTCTGTGTTACTGTCTCTGGGTTGTTCTCTCCTCGGTATCTGTCTGTCCTCTGTCTGTCTCCTCTCCGCTCTCTCCTCTCCTCTCTTCCATCTCTCTCTTCTCTTCTCGTTCTCCACATTCAGTTCTTCCGGCGCTCCTCTAGTCTCTCCTCGATTCTCTCGTCTCTCTCCTCTCTCTTATTAATAATATATTATATATTCTATCTACTATCTTCTATCTATCTATCTATCTACCTATCTATATATCTATCTTTTACTATCTATTTATTCATCTAATCTCTTATTACTATATATTTGTATATTATATGGCATGATAATATATATATATATAATATATATATATATTATATTATATATATATATGTATATATATTATCATCATTATAATATATATATTTATATTTTATTAATTTATATACATATATATATAACAAACACATAATATATGTTATATAATGTATATACTATCTATGTCTACTATCGTATCTATTCTATATGCTATAAATCTAACTATAATCTATATATCTATATCTTATTATCCATATCTATCTTCTATCTATCTGTCTATTGTCCTATCCTATTCTATCTATCCTCATCATATCTATCATCTATCTATTCTATCTATCTATTTATCTATCCTATCTATTTCTAATATATTCATATATATACAATATGTATATATATATATATATATATATATATATATATATATATATATATTAATTAAATATATGTATTACTTATATACATACATACAAACATATAACTCTATTTCGCCTCTTTCTTTCTCTAACTCTTCTCTCACATCCTCCTCCTCCTCTCTTCCCCTCATCTCTCGATCTCTCTCTCGTCGCATCTTGTCATCATCTTCCTCTCTCTCGTCTCTCTCCCATCTCTCTTCTCCATCTCTCTCTCTCCTCGTCTCTCTCTCCCTCTCTCTCCTCTCTCGTCGGTATCTCTCTTCTCTTCTCTATCTATCTATCTATCAATCTTCTATCTTATCTAAATCTAAAAATATCTGTCTCAACTCTATATCTACCTATCTATTCTATCTATATCATATATGCTGTATGCTTATATAGGCTATATCTATATTCTATTTTCCTGACTGCCTATTTAGCTGTATGCGTAAGCAACATGTACATTCCCATTTAATATCAAATGCAAAACTTTCCAAAACTTCAAGCGATAATCAGGTGGGGAGGCGACATAATATTTGGAACACGTGTTTAACGAATCTCTCTCTCTCTCTCCTCTCTCCCTCCTCGGCTGTTCTGTGTTCTTGTCTGTCCTGTCTGTCTCTCTCTCCCTCTTCTCTCTCTGTCTGTTCTTGGTTCTCTCTCTCTCTTCTCTATCTCTCTCTCTCTCTCTCCGTCTCTCTTTCTCTCTCATCTCTCCTTCGCGTCTCTTCTCTCGTTCTCTCGTCGTCATCGTCTCTGTGACTTTCGTTCTCCGCTCCTCTCGTCTATTTCTCTCTTTATTTTTTTTAATACACACAACCTTTCCTCTTTCCTTCTTCTCTTCTCTCTTCTTTTCTCACTCACCCTCTCTCTTCTCCACTCTCATCTCCTCCTTCCTCCCTCCCTCACGCCCCTCCCCTCCTCCCTCCCATCCCTCCCTCCTCCTCCCATCTCTCTCTCTCTCTTCTCCTCTCTTCTTCCTCTCTCTCCGTCCCCTCTCTCTCCCCCTCTCTCTCCTCTACTCTCTCATCTCTTCTCTCCATCTCCTCTCTTCTCTCATCTCTCTCTCTCTCTCTCTCTCTCTCTCCCTCCTCTCTCCTCTCCTCTCCTTCCCTCTCTCCCCCTCCCCTCCTCCCTCCCTCTCCTCTCCCCTCTCCTCAGATTTTCACGTATCTCTACATATTCATAAACACACGCATACATATACAAGTCTTCGGCGCACCTGATAACTATTACTGTCCCTCATAACAAACTCGCTTTGGTTTTGGGTTAATGTTGAAGGGTTGTGTGAAGGATGGAGGGAGGGAGAGGATGGGTGGGAGGGAGGGACGGAGAGAGGAGAGAGGAGGAGAGAGGAAGTGGGAGGAGAGGATAGAGGAAGGTGGAAGAAGAGGAAGAGGAGGGAGGTGAGGGGATGGAGGAGGGGGAGCGGAGGAGGGAAGAAGGTGGAAGGAGTGGGAGAGGAGGAGGGGAGGGGAGGGAGAGAGTGAGAGGGGGATGGAAGGAGGAAAAGGAGGATGGGCAGGGAGAAGCGAGGAAAAGATGGGAGAGGAGGTGGGAGGAGGAGGAAGATAGAGGGAGGAAAGTGGATAGATAGAGAGAGAGAAGAAAGAGGAGATAAGAGAGGAAAAGAAGAGAAATAAAAGACACAGGTAAGAAGAGAAGAGAGAAGGAAACAGAGAAATAATAATAATAGTAATAATAAAAAGAAGGAAGGGACGTGACAGAGAATTGAGAGAATAGAACATAGAGAAAGAAGAGAAGAGAAAGGAGGAAGAGCCAGAGAAGAGAAGAGAGAGGGAGGGGAAGGGGGAGGGGAGAACCCCAGGGAGGGCGTGATGTAACCCCACACCCCAGATGAAAGCTCAGGTGTCGCCCCATCTCGCCCCAAGCATCTGATCGATTTAATGCCTCTTTTATTTATCTTCGTTTTTCCTTCCTTCCTCTTCGTCTTTTCTTTTTTTTCCGGAAGGTGAGACGTTGCCTATCTCTCTCTGTCTCCACTTCCGGTAACGGGTGTAAAGGAAGGAGGAGGATGAAAGAGATACGAGGGGATAACGGGAGATAGAGAATGAGAGGTATATGGGGTGGTTATTTCGATTTACATTTTCTGTTTGATTCATGATGGGAGGGGAGACTGGGATAGATTTAGAAGGGTGATTTATTTTGTCACTTTTTTTTTTATTTTTTTTGAGAAGTTTTTTTTTTCATTTTATGTCTTTTTTTCTGTTCTTTAATCGTTAGTTTGCTAGCATATGTTTTTAGGATTAGATGTAGATACGTGTGGACCTGCATGTGCATATATACGTATACACTCACACACACACAAGCACACACACGCACACACATACCCTCCCCCCCCACACACAACAAACACAAACAACACACATACAGATACATACAACATACTATATCTATATATATATATTCGTATACAGTTGTGTACACATAAGTATATACGTATCCATTGTGCACAACCCTTTGAACATCATCACCGAAAATAGTTACCAAAAAAAAAAAAAAAAAGAAAAAAAAAAATCTATTTTTTTTGATATCATGCAAATCATGCAAACATTCTATCAAGTCAAGCTCATTGCATTTCCTTGTTTCCAGAGCAAGGAACTTTCAAAATATTTCCGGAAATGACTGAAATGACGTCATGCGGATGGTTTTCAATGACTTTTATTTAATGGACTAAGTGTATATGCTATGTTTTTTTTTTTATTTGTTTTTTTATTTTTTGTTGTTCAG
>NW_020872888.1:80164-84389 GCF_003789085.1 Penaeus vannamei
CTCCGGAAATGCACCTTCGGGAGTGCCATCTCTCCTGGGTGGCACCTCCGGAAGTAAGCACCTCCGAAAATGGCATCTCCGGAAGTGGCACCTTCGGAAATGGCACCTTCGGGAGTGCCATCTCCTGGGGTGGCACCTTTGGAATTGACACCTTCGGAAATGGCACCTTCGGGAGTGCCATCTCCTGGGTGGCACCTCCGGAAGTGGCACCTCCGGAAGTGGCACCTCGGAAATGGCACCTACGAAATGGCACTTCGGGAGTACCACCTGACACCTCGAAATGGCACCTTCGGAGTACCATCTCCTGGGTGCACCTTTGGAATTGACACCTCCGGAAATGGCAACCTTCGGGAGTGCCATCTCCTGGGGTGCACCTTTGGAATGACACCTACGGAAATGGCACCTTCGGGAGTGCCATCTCCTGGAGTGGCACCTTTGGAATTGACACCTACGGAAATGGCACCTTCGGGAGTGCCATCTCCTGGAGTGGCACCTTTGGAACTGACACTGAAATGGCACCTTCGGAGTGCCATCTCCTGGGTGGCACCTTTGGAATTGACGCTACGGAAATGGCACCTTCGGGGAGTGCCATCTCCTGGGGTGGCACCCTTTGGAATTGACACCTACGGAAATGGCACCTTCGGGAGTGCCATCTCCTGGGGTGGCACCTTTGGAATTGACACCTCCGGAAATGGCACCTTCGGGAGTGCCATCTCCTGGAGTGGCACCTTTGGAACTGACACCTCCGGAAATGGCAACTTCCTGAGTTGACACGGTTTAGGATCACTTGTGTTCATTAGACTTCAATGCAAAATATGTCAAAGAAGAAGTGACGAAGGCTCTTGTGCAATCCAGATGAAATGTATAACTTGCAAATCTCTTGTAAAATCAAATTGCTATAAAATGGAAAATGTAAAGTTGCTTCTACCCTCCCCTTGGCGTCATCTATCGCCTGCTACGTCATAACTACGTCATAACTACGTCACCAATAGACGAATTTCCGAATTTTCATTATTACGGCATTGTTCATATCCTTTTTCTTATTCATTATTTATCAGATATTTCTATATTTATGTCTCCATCCATCTATCTATCTGTCTGTCTGTCTGTCTAAAACTATAACTATGTCTCATCCATCTATCTATCTATCTGTCTATTCATCTATCTATCTATCTATCTATCTATCTATCTATCTATCTATCTATCTGTCTGTCTGTCTGTCTGTCTGTCTGTCTGTCTGTCTGTCTATCTATCTATCTATCTATCTATATATTATTGGGATCTTTTATGACTCATTGGTTGGTTAATCACTTCACACTCAAACGATTAGAGAAGACAAGAAAAAAGGAACAAATGGAAAATAAAACGAAACGAAAAGAAGAAGGGAGCAAAAGAAGAAGAAGAAAAAAGAAGAAAAAAAAACCAACAAAATCACTTACACCAAAGAAAAAAAACTCCATTATATTATAACCCAACAAGCAATCACCTATATCACAGAATAAAAAACATTATAACATTATAACCCAACAAGCAATCACTTACACCAAAGAATACAAAACATTATAACATTATAACCCAACAAGCAATCACCTATATCACAGAATAAAAAACATTATAACATTAAACCCAACAAGCAATCACTATATCACAGAATACAAAACTCCATTATAACATTATAACCCAACAAGCAATCACTTACACCAAACAATACAAAACTCCATTATAACATTATAACCCAACAAGCAATCACCTATATCATAGAACACAAAACATTATAACATTATAACCCAACAAGCAATCACCTATATCACAGAATAAAAAACATTATAACATTATAACCCAACAAGCAATCACCTATATCACAGAATAAAAAAACATTATAACATTATAACCCAAACAAGCAATCACTTACACCAAAAGAACAAACATTATAACATTATAACCCAACAAGCAGTCACCTATATCACAGAATAAAAAACTCCATTATAACATTATAACCCAACAAGCAATCACTTACAACAAAGAATACAAAACTCCATTATAACATTATAACCCAACAAGCAATCACTTATATCACAGAATAAAAAACATATAACTTTATAACCCAACAAGCAATCACTTATATCACAGATACAAAAACATTATAACTATATTAATCACAGATACAAAACATAAACTTATAACCAACAAGCAATCACTTACACAAAGAATAAAAACATTATAACATTATAACCCAACAAGCAATCACTTACACCAAAGAATACAAAACTCCATTATAACATTATAACCCAACAAGCAATCACCTATATCACAGAACACAAAACATTATAACATTATAACCCAACAAGCAATCACCTATATCACAGAATAAAAAACATTATAACATTATAACCCAACAAGCAATCACTTAACAAAGAATACAAAACTCCATTATAACATTATAACCCAACAAGCAATCACCTATATCACAGAATAAAAAAACATTATAACATTATAACCCAACAAGCAATCACTTACACCAAAGAATACAAAACTACACTATAACCCTGACATCTAATACCTTCCACAGCCGAGAAACAACCTCCCTTGATACCGTTTGTGAAGAGAGATAAGAAACTTTTCCGGGACGAGGAGAGTCCAGACGGTGTGTGAGTTAGGAAGAGCATTTGGAAATCTCACGTTGCTTCGCTGTTGATAAGATACCAAGGGAACGGGAGGGAGATGTCCGTTTTTGGGGAGGATGTTGTGTCTGTCTGTTTGTCTGTCTGTTTGTCTGTCTGTAGGTCAGTTTGTCTGGGTATCTGTCTGTCTGTCTGCCTGTTTGTTTGTTTGCCTGTGGTTGTTTTGTTTGCCTGCCTGTTTGTTTGTTTGCCTGTCTGCTTGGTTGCTTGCCTCTGTTTGTCTGTCTGTCTGCCTGTTTGTCTTTTGTCTGCCTGTTTGTCTTGTTCTGCCTGCCTGTTTGTCTGTTCTGTCTGCCTGTTTGTTCTGTTCTGTCTGCCTGTTTGTCTGTTTCTGCCTGCCTGTTTGTCTGTTCTGTCTGCCTGTTTTTCTGTTCTGTCTGCCTGTTTGTCTGTTCTGTCTGCCTGTTTGTCTGTTCTGTCTGCCTGTTTGTCTGTCTCTGTTGCCTGTTTGGTCTGTTCTGTCTTGCCTGTTTGTCTGTCTGTTCTGTCTGCCTGTTGTCTGTTCTCTGTCTGTCTGTTTGTCTGTTTGTTTGTCTGCCTGTCTGTTTGTCTGTTTCTGTCTGCCTGTTTGTCTGTTCTGTCTGCCTGTTTGTCTGTTCTTGCCTGCCTGTTTGTTCTGTTTGCCTGCCTGTTTGTCTGTTCTGTCTGCCTGTTTGTCTGTTCTGTCTGCCTGTTTGTCTGTTCTGTCTGCCCTGTTTGTCTGTTCTGCCTGCCTGTTTCTGTTCCTGTCTGCCTGTTTGTCTGTTCTGTCTGCTGTTTGTCTGTTCTGGTCTGCTGTTTGTCTGGTTCTGTCTGCCTGTTGTCTGTTCTGTCTGCCTGTTTTGTCTGTTTGTCTGCCTGTTTGTCTGTTCTGTTCTGCCTGTTGTCTGTTCTGTCTGCCTGTTCTGTCTGCCTGTTTGTCTGTTCTGTCTGCGTTTGTCTGTTCTGTCTGCCTGTTCTGTTCTGCCTGTCTGTTCTGGTGCCTGTGTCTGTTCTTGTTCTGTCTGTTTGTCTGTTCTGTCTGCTGTCTGTTCTGTTTGCCTGTTTGTCTGTTTCTGTCTGCCTTTGCTGTTCTGTCTTGCCTGTTTGTCTGTTCTGTCTGCCTGTTCTGTCTGTTCTGTTTGTCTTTCTGCCTGTGTGTCTGTTCTGTCTGCCTGTTTGTCTGTTCTGTCTGCCTGTTTGTCTGTTCTGTCTGCCTGTTTTCTGTTCTGTTCTGCCTGTTTGTCTGTTCTGTCTTGCCTGTTGTCTGTCTGTTGCTGGTTTGTCTGTTCTGTCTGCCTGTTTGTCTTGTTCTGTTTGCCTGTTTCTGCTGTTTGTCTGTTCTGTGCCTGGTCTTTTCTGTCTGCTGTTTGTCTGTTCTGTCTGCCTGTTTGTGTTCTGTCTGCCTGTTTGTCTCTGTGCCTGTCTGCCTGTTTTGTCTGTTCTGTCTGCCTGCTGTTTGCCTGTTCTGTCTGCCTGTTTTGTCTCTGTTTTCTGTCTGCCTGTTTCTGTCTCTGTTTTGTCTGTTCTGCCTGTTTGTCTGTTCTGTTCTGCCTGTTTGTTCTGTTCTTGTTTGCCTGTTTGTC
>NW_020872888.1:95734-98234 GCF_003789085.1 Penaeus vannamei
TTCTCTGTATGTCTGTCTGTCTATCTCTGTCTTTATCCATCTCCCTCACTCACTCATCTAATCACTATCTTTCTATCTCTATGTATCTCCTCACACTATGGCCATCCCTTTTTATCAACGCTGTGCATAACAATCGTTAACGACCAAAAAACAACAACAAATTAACGATTAAGATTAAATGACAATTATTTTCTACCAATCAACGCAAGAATGAGAATTTTACGACTTGAAAATATGTTTATTGTTTATTTAAAACTTTTTAATAAAAACTCGTACTCCCCAAAATTTCGAGAAAAATATAATAAAGACAGAGGAAAATAAGAAAACAAAGAAGGAATACTATCAAAAAAAAGTAAGCGAGAAGGGAGAAAAAGAGAGAAAACTAACAGAGAAAGAACAAAAACGGAAAGAGCAAGAGGCAAGAAGGGAGAAAGGGAAGAGAAAGAAAAAAGAAGAGAGAAGAGAGAGAGAGAGAGAGAGAGAGAGAGAGAGAGAGAGAGAGAGAGAGGAGAGAGAGAGAGAGAGAGAGAGAGAGAGAAGAGAGAGAGAGAGAGAGACAGACAAGACAGACAGACAGAGACAGGGACAGACAGAGAGAAAGATAAAGATATAGATATGGATAGATAGATAGATAGATAGAGAGAGAGAGAGAGAAAAGAGACAGGACAGACGACAGGACAGGGACAGACAGAGAGAGAGATAAAGATAAAGATATAGATATAGATAGATAGAAAGAAGAGAGAGAGAGAGAGAGAGGAGAGAGAGAGAGAGAGAGAGAGAGAGAGAGAGAGAGAGAGAGAGAGAGAGAGAGAGAGAGAGAGAGAGAGAGAGACAGACAGACAGACAGACAGACAATGAGAAAACTGGCATATATCCCCCTTAAGCGCCACCGTCAACTGCTCTTCCCAAACAGCCCTTCGATCTCACGCATCATATTGTGTCTGAAAGCGTGCAAAGAGAACGGTACTGTAGGGATGTATCACTTTAATACAACACGCAGATGAACTAAAATCGACATTCTTATAAAAAAAAAGGAAGAAAAATGATCCAAAGCAAAGGAAGTTATCGACATGACTATAAAATTCTTTACTAGAAAAAAAGAAAGAGAAAAATTGGGTCGGGAAAGTGAGAAGGATGCGGAGGAAGCCAGAAGGAGGGGATTCGGACGAGCTTCCACACGCGAACCCCGCCATGAATGACAGTCCAATGCAGGGAAGCGAAGGAGGGACTCAGCGATCGGGAGAAAATATATCCAAAACCCCATTTCGTATCGAAGATGAAAGGTATACGTGGAGCGAAAGATATTCCGCATTTCTTATCACGCCGTTTGGCACTTTGATCGCAATAACCTTGTAAATACGAGATGAATAAACGGATGTTAACACTTTTAGAGATGAAGAGGAAAAACGTTTCTTAAAAAGTATTGAATTTTCTCATTTTTGATGGGTTAATTAATTGCAGTAGGTAGGTCAAATTTAATTTCTGTTTTATGGAAATATTGTTGCCAATTTATCAAAATATATAGACTGATATCACAAGATTTTCACATTTGAGATTTGATTATCTAACGTTTTAATCCTATACATTTTTTCCCATTCAATTGCAGGATCATTTTTTTGGCATTTAAGTTCAATATATTTTTTGTCTCCCCCTCCCCCTCCCCCTCCCCCCTTTCCGTCAAATTCATGACACCACCAATTAATACGGTTTATAAGGAACGACATGAGAAGAAGGAAGAAGAAGGGATAAAACTTCTTTTAATCATTTTCTTCCTCATCTGTCTGTCTCTCTCTCCTCCCATTACTCTGTCTGTCTCTGTCTTCCTCAATTACTGTCTGTCTGTCTGTCTCTCTCTCTCTCTCTTTCTCTCTCTCTCTCTCTCTCTCTCTCTCTCTCTCTCTCTCTCTCTCTCTCTCTCTCTCTCTCTCTCTCTCTCTCTCTCTCTATCTATCTATCTATCTCTATCTCTCTCTTTCCTCATAATCATTCATTTTCATCTTCATTATATCATTCTGAATGTCTCTTGCCCTCATGCATTTCCTCATGTTACTCACTCTCATATACTCCCTCCCTCATGTCTACCTCATGTTTCTGGATTTCAATGGAAGGGAAATAAATTACAGTTAAAGTGACACAAAAACGAGCTGCCTAAATAGAATATGATAGATCGAAACACAATAAAAGGTTTTATAGATGTATTACTAAATCCTACTTGACGCAAAAAAAAAAAAAAAAAAAAAAGAAAGGTGATTGAAGATAACCTTTGACGCCAAAAAAAAAAAAAAAAAAAAAAAAAAAAAAAAAAATTAAGATAACCTGTAGTGAATTTACACGTGACAGAACAGCGCGAAAATACTCGATCACTGTTTGTTAAGATTATTTTATATGTATTTATTTACTCTTATGGTGTTTCGCACATGACACGTTATCAAACAATGAAAGTTTGATCTGATGTCGTTCATTTGTAAAAGCATTTAATTATTTTTATATATATGCTGCA
>NW_020872888.1:103234-110734 GCF_003789085.1 Penaeus vannamei
ATATAAGAGGAAAAAACCTACAGTGTAATTATTATTATAGATGTTTTAACACACACGCCCATCTCCTCGCTTGAGCAGGTGGTAAGTTGGAAGGGCGGGGGGGGGAGAGAAGACCGGAGGAGGAGAGAGTAAGACGAGGGAAGGAGGAGGGAGACGGGAGGAGGGAAGGGAGAAGAGAAGCAGGAGGAGAGAGAGGGAGAAAAGGAGGAGGAGGAGGACGACGAGGGAGGAAGACCGGAAGGGAGAAGGAAGAAGAAGAGGGGAACGAAGAGGGAAAGGAGAAAAGGGAGGAGAGGAGAGGAGCAGGGAGAACAAGAAGAAAGAGAGTAAGGGCGGTGTCGGAAGAGGAGCGGAAGGAGACAGGAGGAGGAGAGAGGAGAAAGGGGCGGGACTGGGAAGAGGGATGGGTTGGGGGGAGAAGCAGGTGTGCGTCTGGGCACTTCTCGCTTATCTCATTGGCTAAGATATCTTTTTTTTTTTCTCTCTCTTCTCTCTCGTCTCTTTCACGTCCTTCGCTCTCAATCCGTAGTTCCTTTATTCCTTTCTTTCTTATAAGACATTCTTATCTTTATCATCATCATCGTTTTGTTCCTTTCTCTCCTTTTATTTATTTGTTTATTAATTTTTGCCTCCACTCTCTTCCACTTCCACTTTCTCCTCCCCCGCCTCTTTCTCTCTCTCATTTCCTATTTACTTTTCCTTCTCTCTCTTTATACTCTTCCCTCTCGTCCTTTCTATTTCTCTCTTCATTCTCTTTCCCCTTCCTCCTCCATCTCCCTCTCTCTCTTTCTTATTCTCTATTTCTCTTCTCCCTTTCATTTCTATTCTTTATCCTTCACCCGTCCTCAGAAAGAGAATAAACAAACAAAACAAAAAAACAACAAAGAGAAAAAAGACGAAAAGTATAAAACAAAAATACCAACATATGACACGTGGAGTGAGAAGAAACGGGCTTGGGAGGGGGTAGGGGAGGAGGCACGGGGGAGGGGGCAGGAGGTGGATGAAGACGTGGGTGGGGGGGAGGAGGGAGGAGGGGAGGTGAGGAGGAGGGAGGGGGAAGGAGGGGAAGAGGAAGAGGGAGGGAGGTAGTGGACGAGGACATGGTTTAGGAGGAAGGAGGAAAAGTGGAGGGGAAAAGGGTGGAGAGGAGAAAGGAGGAGAAGGGGAAGTAGGGAGGAGAGAAAAGGGGAAAGGAAAAGGGGGAGGGAGGAGGAGGGAAAGGAGGGGAGGGAGGGAGGAGGGAAGGAGGGAGGAGGAGGAGGAGGAGGGAGAGGAAGGAAAACATGGGTGGGAGGACGGAGGGGTGAAGTAAGAGTAGGAGAAAGAGGAGACAGTTGAGGAGAAGGGTGAGGGGAAGACAAGTAAAAACAGGAGACAGATAAGAAGGGTAAAGGAAGGGGAGAGAGGAGGGAGAAGAGGGAGAGAGGAGGAGAAGGGCCAGTGAAGAGAGGAGAGGGTGAGGGCCGGGGTGAGGATAGGGGGCGGGGGAGAGGAGAAGGGAGAGAAGAAGAGGAGGGAGGGGAGGAGATAGGGGTGAGGGGAGGAGAGGAAGAGGAGGAGGAGAGGTGATAGGGTAGGGAGAAGAGGAAGAGAGGAGAGGAAAGAGGGCCGAGAGAATAGAGGAGGGAGCGGGGAGAGGAGACGAGGAGAGGAGACAGAGGAGAGGAGAGAAGGGTGAGGGAGAAGAGGAAGAGGAGGAGAAGAAAATGCCGGTGAGGAGCAGGAGAGGAGAGCGAGAGTAGAGGGGAGGAGGAGAGGAGAGTAGAGGGAGGAGAGACCGGAGAGGAGTGGAGGGGCGGGGAGAGGGAGGGCGAGGGGGAGGGCAGGTGTGCAGCGCTGTCACGTGCTGGCATTCGGGCAGGTGTAGTCCTCGTCCCTCATTTCCTGTGTATCGCGTTACCTTGTCTTCTCCTCTCGTCTACGCTCATTTCTTTCTCCGTCTCGTCTACTTCCAGTCATTCATTTCTTCTCGTCTACGATTTACGCTCATTTATTCTTTCTTCTCGTCTACGCTCATTTATTCTTTCTTCTCGTCTACGCTCATTTATTCTTTCTTCTCGTCTACGCTCATTTATTCTTTCTTCTTGTCTACTTCCAATCATTTATTTCTATTTCTCATCTACGCTCATTTATTTCTTCGTCTTGTCTACTTCCAATCATTTATTTGTCTTCCTCATCTACGTTCATTTATTTCCTTTGCTCGTCTACTTCCAATCA
This sequence comes from Penaeus vannamei, assembly GCF_003789085.1. NCBI lineage: Eukaryota > Metazoa > Arthropoda > Malacostraca > Decapoda > Penaeidae > Penaeus > Penaeus vannamei. The sequence goes on from NW_020872888.1 coordinate 105,452, forward strand.
TTTATTTCTTCTCCTTGTCTACGCTCATTTATTTCTTCTCCTCGTCTACGTTCATTTATTCTTTCTTTTCGTCTACTTCGTCACTTATTTCTCTTCCTGATCTACGTTCTACTTCCAATCATTCTTTTTCTCGTTCACTTCAATCATTTGTTTCTTTTGTTTTCGTCTTCTTCTCTTCTCTCTTTATAATGTGCTTTATTCCCCTCCTTGTTTGTTTGTCCTTCGTACTTATTGTTCTCTTGTTTTCTTCCTTTTCTCTTCTTCCTACTTTTATTCATCTTCCTCTTTTTCTCTTCTTAGCTTTTCTGCTTTTGCTTCTTTATTCGTTTCTCACTTCCAATTCTTTTTCCCTCATATATTCCTTTTCTTGTTGCTCTTTTCCTCTCTTCTGTTCCATCATCTTCTCCTCCCTCTTCTTCTTTTCCTTTCCCTTCTTCTCTTTCTTCCCTTTTCCTTCTCCTCCTCTTTCTTCCCCGTTTCTTTCCTCTCCTCTTATTTCACTTATTCTCCTCCTCCTCTTCCTCCTTCCTCCTTTCTCTTCTCCTCCTCTTCTCCCTCTCCTTATTCCTCCTTCCTCCTCCTCCTCCTCCCCATTCCCTTAGACCCCCTTTCACCCCCCAACCTTCCTTCCCCTACTTATTATGCAAATTTACCCCCCCCCCCCGCCCCCCACGAGACATACACGAACCCCGCACAATGAAACTTCAACATTAACAGAATACATTCAGTCCCAGAACATAGATCTTGATGACAAATTTAACGAAAAAAACAATAGAGAGAGAGGAGAGAGAGAGAGAGAGAGAGAGAGAGAGAAGAGAGAGAGACTGAGAGAGAGAGAGAGAGAGAGAGAGAGAGAGAGAGGAGAGAGAGTAGAGAAGAAGAGAGAGAGAGAAGGAGAGAGAGAGAGAGAGAGAGAGAGAGAGAGGTTGTCGGTGTCTGTCTGTCTGTCTATTTGAGAGAGAGAGAGAGAGAGAGAGAGAGAGAGAGAGAGAGAGAGAGAGAGAGAGAGAGAGAGAGAGAGAGAGAGAGAGAGAGAGAGAGAGAGAGAGAGAGAAAGAGGGAGAGAGAAATTCACAGGGAACACAGTAATCTAAAATGGACAAAACAAACAAAAAACAATTTATTGAATTTCAGTGCGACATTAAATGCAACAAAACAAGGACAAACGAATACATAAACGCATTAAATACATAATTGCAAAGAACAAAGAGGTATAAACATGAAGACACCATACAAAAACAATTAACAAGCAATGATAATCATACAAAATACATAATACATAATGGAAGTAAAAAAAATGTACTCGTATAAAATACATTATGCAATATAAAGATCCTGTACAATTATGCAAAACTCAACCTACAATAAACAAACAACTGCAGTCGCACAAAACACAAAAAACACTAAACACAAAAAACACACAACAAAAAAGTACATTAAATACCACTCATGCAAAAAAATACAACAAACAAAAAATCAAACACGCATACAAAAATATAACTCATACAAAAAAATACCACACAAACAAAAAATACAACCACACAAACAAACAAAATACGACATAACACAAAAAAAAAAAAAAAACTATAAAAAAACACATAAACCAAAAAACAAAAAAAACACATAGCCCCCCCCCCAAAAAAAAAAAATAAATAAAGCACAAAAAATCATAAAACACAAACCAAAAAACAACAACAACCCCATACACAAAAAAAAACACACACACACAATCGCACAAAATCTATAATGCAAACGCAGCGGCTACAAGGCCAAGCAAAAGACAACTTATCAGATGCAAATGTATACGTTGCAACTTGCTTCTCTCGGCCGCACATTCACGTGGAGAGAGAGAGAGACAGAAAGAGAATGGAAATAACAACAAGATAATAAATAAATATTGGAAATTGGATAATGGTAATAACGAGTAATGATGGTGGTAATGATGATGATGGTGATTATAAATAATAAAAATTATAATGATAATGATACTGTTCATAATTAAGAATTAATAGTTATGATGAAGATATCAACGACAGCAACAACAAAATCAATAATAATAATAATAATAATAATAATAAATAATAATAATAATAATAAATAATATATAATAATAATAATAATAACAAACTAATATAACAACAATATAATAATGGCGATATCGATGGCAATGATGAAATAGCATAATATAGAGATTAAAAGTCCTACAACAACAATAATTAGCATAGTAAAAATAAACCGACATATTACTAACAACGTTCAAAATTCTAACAACAACAACAACAATAATAATAATAAAGCAAACTCTCCGTAAACAATTCCGCGAACCCCACGACGACAACATTCCCAATCGCGTGTTGTCATCGAGCGATCAGCCGATTTCCCTTCCTCCCAGGATTTCCAGATTTCCAATTTAAATCTGTGGCGACGCTTAATTTTGCTAAGCGACCGAGACTTCGACGACCGCAGACTGACAGACAGACAGACACCCAGACAGACAGCCATTTCGCAAAACTGGATTTCCTTAACGCGAGAGAGAGGGTAAAATGACGTTGCCGTTTTGTGTTCATTGTCTTTTCGTTTTATCGTAAATATATATGTATTTTTTGTTATTGTTGTTCACGATTTTTTCTGATTATTTTTCAAAGGCATTATCGTTTTTCAATTTTCATCTTCATGAGTGTCGAAACTATTGTTACCTGATTTTCTTTTGTATTTTTAAATCATCAATTATTAATCAATATATATCATTATTGTTACTGCATTTTCTTTTTTTCTTCTTCTTCTCTTTTTTTCCCTATAATCTTTAAACCCTTTATCCTCTCTCCTCTTTCTCCTACTTCCGTTTCCTCCTCCGCGTCTTCTTCTTCTTATCCCTTCCTTTCTTGCAATTTTTCTTCTTTCCCTGGTCCTCCTCACCATTCCTCGTATATCGAAAAAAGAAAAGAAAAAAAAGAAAAAAAAATCTGGGACCGTCAGCACCTCCCAGGAAACACCTGCTAAACACCTGTTTATGTCTAACAGGTGTGTGTGTAGACATGTACGTATAAAAGTATGTATGTTTGTGTATATGTATAAATGAAAGTATAAATGAATGTATGTGTGTGTAGGCTTTTATATGTATGTATGTATACATGTATGTATGTGTCTATGTATGTGTCTATGTATGTATCTATGTACGTATGTATGTAGCTATGTACGCATGTATCTATGTACGTATGTATGTATCTATGTACGTATGCATGTATCTATGTACGTATGTAACTAAATACGTATGCATCTATGTACGTATGTATGTGCGTATGTATGCACTTATGCTTGCGTTCGTGTTCCCGCTATTAGTTCCATTAAGATACACTTCCATCGAAATTAAAATGCAAAGAAAAATGTAGACCTACACACCAATTACAGTATCTTCCCCCCACAAGCAAGGTCAGCCATTAACTTTCAGAAATACAACACTCTCCCAATTCCGGAATTAAACATCTGTATTCCAAGCATAAGAAACACTACTTTGTTGGACTAATCAAATTTAATGGACCAATGAAACACCAGTAAAAAAAATAAAAAAAAATAAAAAAAATATATATACCGCAATTTCAATAAACTGAATGTTAATTATGATCCAGTTTTTTGTGTTTGTTTGTTTGTTTGTCTCTTTTATTGTCTCTGTGCTCTGGGTGTTTATGGTAAAATTAAAAAAAAAATTCTCGTGGTTTTGTGGATCTCATGTGCATATTTGTTTGACAGTTGTGTGTATGTGTAAACGTTAGAGAGTATGTTAGAGAGTTTGTGTGTGTGTGTGAGTGAGTGAATAAGTGTGTGTGTGTGTGAGTGAGTGAATAAGTGTGTGTGTGGTGTTGAGTGAGAGAGAGAGAGAGAGAGAGAGAAGAGAGAGAGAGAGAGAGAGAGAGAGAGAGAGAGAGAGAGAGAGAGAGAGAGAGAGAGATGAGAGGAGGAGAGAGAGAGAGTGTGTGTGTGTGTGTGTGTGTGTGTGTGTGGAAAATGAGTGATTGCGTGCATGCGTGCGCGAGTGTGTGTCTTCGCATGTGCCTGCATGTATGTATGTATGTAAGTATTATGTAAGTGTATGTATGTAAGCGTATGTACGTGAGCACACGTATACATCCCCGCATAAACAAAAACCCCAATTTCCGCCTCATTTCACATTTTCCTCATAAAAAAAAGATAATCCCAAACACAGAGAGAACAACATAAAACCTGTATCCACATCTTTTCAAACTCTGCCAACTTCGAGAAAACAATGGCATGCCAAAAAAACAAAACAAAACAAAAAAACATACATATTGCTGACTTCCGGCCAATAAAGCAGGAGGACGAGATCTTACCTGGAAAAGAAAAAAGAAAAAAAAATATTAATTAACGTCCCAAGACAGTAGCACAGTCTGTGTGAGGTATATATATATATATTTCATAATTAATATCATTCCTAAGGGAAAAATACAAATACATTATAAAAACTACAAATACAAACGTGTAAATTCTAAGTTGTATGGTACTGTATTTCGTGGATTATACATTTCTGTGAAAGATATCCCCCTTTCCCCTCTCCTTTTCCTCTCTCTCTCTCCCTCTCTCTCTCTCTTCTCCCTCTCTCTCTCTCTTCTCTCTCTCTCCTCCTCTCTCCTTCTCTCTCTCTCTCTCTCTCTCTCTCTCTCTCTCTCTCTCTCTCTCGTCTCTCTCTCTCTCACTGTCCACATATATTACATATTGTGCACTACATAAATAGACGAATTTCTATACATGTATACCTATATCAATACACTGTATGTACACATGTATGTACAATGTATTCATGCACTTACGAAAGTACGTATGTAATGTGTGAATACATGTATGTATTTATACAGGCATGTATGTATATATGTATGTACATATGTTGTATGTATGTATGTATGTATGTATGTATGTATGTATGTATGTACATATGTATGTATGTATGCATGTATGCATGTATGCATGTATGTATGCATGTATTATGTATGTAATGTATATGTATGCATGTATGTATGTATGTATGCATGTGTATGCATGTAATGCATGTATTAATGTATGCATGCATGTTATGTTGTATGCATGTATGTTGTTTGCATGTATGTATGTATGCATGTATGTATGCACGTGCGTTCGTATGTGCGTTAATACACGTCAGCGCGCACATACACCTCCACATACATTGCAGATATGAGCGCGGACGGCACACAAACCGCAACATAAACCTCTCACCCACTGCCCCTTGTGCGTTAGAGTACACGCGCGCTGCAA
>NW_020872888.1:115734-116752 GCF_003789085.1 Penaeus vannamei
GAAAGAAGAGGGAGAAGAGAGAGAGAGAGAGAGAGAGAGAGAGAAGAGAGAGAATGAGAGAGAGAGAGAGAGAGAGAGAGAGAGAAGAGGAAGAGAGAGGAGGAGAGAGAGAGAGAGAGTAGAGAAAGAGAAAGGAGAGGAGAAGAGAGAGAGATGAGAGAGAGAAGAAAGAAAGAGCAAGAGAAAAGAGAGAAAAGATAGAGAACGAGAGAGAGAGAGAGAGAAGAAGATGAGAGAGAGAGAGAGAGAGAGAGAGAGAGAAGAGAAAAGAGAGAGAGAAAAGAGAGAGTAGAAGAAAGCCGAGAGAGAGAGAGAGGAGAGAGAGAGAGAAGAGAAAGAGAGGAGAGAAAGCAGAGAAAATCAAAGAGAGAGAGAGAGAGAGAGAGAGAGAGAGAGAGAGGAGAGATGAGCAGAGAGAGAGAGAGAGAGAGAAGAGAGAGAGAGCAGAGAAAGAGAGCGAGAGAAAGAGAGAGAAGAAAGAGAGAGAGAGAGAGAAGCAAGATGAGAGAAAGAGAGAGAGACGAGAGAAGAGAGAGAGAGAGAGAGAAGAGGAGGAGAGAGAGAGAAGAGAGAGAAGAGAGAGGAAAGAGAAGAGAGAGAGAAGAGATGAGAGAGAAGAGAGAGAGAGAGAGTAGAGAAGAGAAGAGAGAGATGGGAAGAGGGAGAAGAAGAGAGAGAAGGGAGGAGAAAGAGAGAGAGAAAGAGAGAAAGAAGAGATACAAGAAAGAGAGAAGAGAGAGATGAGAAGAGAAGAGAGAAGAGAGTAGAGAGAGAGAGAGAGGAGAAGAAGAAGTAGAGAGAGAGAGGAAGAAGAGAGAAGAGAGAGAAAAAAGAGAAGAAAATAGAGAGAGAGAAATGAGAGAAGAGAGAAAGAAGAAAGAAAAGAGAGAGAAAGAGAGAGATGAAGAGAAGAGAGACGAGACAGAGAGAGAGAAAGAGTAAGAGAGAAAGAGAGAGAGAAAAGAAAGGGGGAGGAAAAAGAGAAGAAGAGGAGAAAGACAGAGAAAAGATGAAGAGA
>NW_020872888.1:118645-136145 GCF_003789085.1 Penaeus vannamei
ATCATCATCCTGAGCATCATCATCTAATCACCACCATCATCACCATTATCATCATCATTATCCTTATCAGAAACAGAATCATCACAAGAGAAACCAAATGATAATGACAATAATAGTAATCTTTGATGAGCATGAGGATTCCGATGATAATGACGACGATAACGAAGACGATGACGATGACAACGACGATGACTATAACAACAAAAGAACACCAAAGATTGCGAAAGTAACCCGATGTCTCAAAAAAAAGTCAAATGATAGAACATTCCCCAAAACCCACACGAAAAAAAAATCCCAAAAAAAGAAAAAGAAAAAGAAAAAGAAAAGAAAAACAATCCAAAAAAAAAAAAAGAAAAAGAAAAAGAAAAAAAAGGGGAAAAAAAGTCAGGGGACAAAAAATTCCGAGATCCCACCATCAGGAATCCTTAGAAGGAGCGACAACCCACAAGGAGGTTTCAAGACCACTTCCCTCTGGTGGTCGTTAGGATCCTCCTCCTCCTCCTCCTCCTTTCTTCTTCTTCTTCTTTTCATTTTCTTTCGTCTTCATTTTCATCTCCTTTTTCTAATTCTTCTTCTTCTTCTCTTTTCTCATTCATCGACAATTACCTTCTTTCTGTTCTTTTTTTTTCTTTGTTTTCCTTTGTCTTCTTTCTCTGCCTTTCTCCTCGTAACCATCATCATCAGCACAACAATAATGTTTTTTTTCCCTCCCTCCTACTCTCTCGCCCTCCTTCCCTTCCTCCCTCTCTCTCCCTCCCTTCCTCCATTCTTTCCTCTCCCTCTCTCTCTCCCTCTCTCTCTCTCCCTCTCCCTTCCCTCCATCCATCCCTCCCTCCCTCTACTGCACACACTCTTCTTCCCGCTCTCCCTAACCCCATCCTCCTCCTTCCACCTCCATTCGCCAACCCCCTCCTCCCCCAACACTCCTCCTCTCCTCCACCTCCATTCGCCTCCCCCCTTTCCCCTCTCCCTCCTCCTCTTCCTCCACCTCCATTCGCCTCCCCCCTTCCCCCTCTCCCTCCTCCTCTCCCTCCACCTCCATTCGCCCTCCCCCCTCCCCCAACACTCCTCCTCTCCCTCCACCTCCATTTCGCCTCCCCCTTCCCCCTCTCCCTCCTCCTCTCCCTCCACCTCCATTCCGCCAACCCCCTTCCTCCCCCCAAACACTCCTCCTCTCCCTCCACCTCCATTCGCCTCCCCCCTTCCCCCTCTCCCTTCCTTCCCCCACCTCCATTCGCCTCCCCCCTCCCCCTCTCCCTCCTCCTCTCCCTCCACCTCCATTCGCCTCCCCCCTTCCCCCTGCTCCTCTCCCCTCCACCTCCATTCGCCTCCCCCCTTCCCCCTCTCCCTCTCCTCTCCCTCCACCTCCATTCGCCAACCCCCTCCTCCCCCAACACTCCCTCTCCTCCCCTCCAATCCTCCACCTCCATTCGCCTCCCCCTTCCCCCTCTCCCTCCTCCTCTCCCTCCACCTCCATTCGCCTCCCCCCCTCCCCCCTCCTCCCTCCTCCTCTCCCTCCACTCCATTCGCCTCCCCCCTTCCCCCTCTCCCTCTCCTCTCCCCTCCACCTCCATTCGCCTCCCCCTTCCCCCCTCTCCCTCCTCCTCTCCCTCCACCTATTCGCCTCCCCCCTTCCCCTCTCCCTCCTCCTCTCCCTCCACCTCCATTCGCCTCCCCCCTCCCCTCCTCCTCCCCCTCCACCTCCATTCGCCTCCCCCCTTCCCCCTCTCCCTCCTCCTCTCCCTCCACCTCCATTCGCCTCCCCCCTTTCCCCCTCTCCCCTCTTCTCCCTCCACTCCATTCGCCTCCCTCTCTCCCTCCTCCTCTCCCTCCACCTCCATTCGCCTCCCCCCTTCCCCCTCTCCCTCCTCCTCCTCCTCCTCCTCTCCCCTCCTTTCACTACGAAGCAAGGAATTCGACCTCACGATTCTCCACGCTAGAGTGAGCACAGATACACCTGGGAGGGAGAGGAGAAGAGGGATGGAGAGGAGAGGAGGAGGAGGGAGGAAGAGGAGGAAGAGGAAGAGGAGAAAGAGGAAGAAGAGGAAGAGGAAGTAAAGAGGAGAAAGAGGAGGAGGAAGACGAATGGGGAGATGAATAGGAGAAGGAGAAGGAAGGGGAGGGGGGAGGAGGAGGACAGGGAAGAGGGGATGGAGGAGGCGGAGGATGAGAAAGAAGAGGAAGAGGAGATAAAGAGGAGGAGGCGGAGGTTGAAGAGACAGAAAAGGAATAGGAGGAGGAAGTGTAGAAGGAATTAGATGAGGAGAACGAGGACGAGCATAAGAAAAAGGAGGCGGTGGAAGAGGAGGAGTAGAAAGGAAAGAAGGAGGAGGAGGAGAAGGAAGAAGCAAGAGAAGTAGAAAAAGGGAAAAAAAGGAAGAAGGGGGAGTAGGGAAAAAAGAGGAGGAGGAGAAGGAGAAGGACGAGGAGGTCAACGGGAACGTAATAACACCCACTTTTCCAGAGTTGAAAAAAAAAAAAAAAAATAAAATAAAATAAACGATGATGTTAATGGCTCTAATTTCTCCGCCTTAATGAATAAATAAAAATAATTGCAGCGAAAGCACATTACATCATCTTAACCAAGACGTTTGTAATGAATACGAGGGGGAGGGAAGGAGAGAGAGGGAAAGAGAGAGGAAAGAGAGAGGAAAGAGAGAGGGGAGAAAGGGAGAGTTAGAGAGAGAGAGAGAGAGTTAGAGAGAGAGAGAGAGAGAGAGAGAGAGAGAGAGAGAGAGAGAGAGAGAGAGAGAGAGAGAGAGAGAGAGAGAGGAGAGAGAGAGAGAGAGAGAGAGAGAGAGAGGGGAGAGAGGAGAAAGAGGGGTGAGAATTATTACTACCATTATGGTTCCCTGGTGAAAAGCCTAGGAAGAAAAAGGAGAGTGGAATGAGAGGGAAGAGAAAAAATAAAAATAGAGAAGAAAGAGGAAGAGGAAGGAAAAAGGTGAAGACGTAGGAGGAAGCAAGAAACAGGAAGGAGGAAGGAGGATGAAGGAGGAAGACCGAAAAGAGGAAGAAGAAGAAAAAGGAAGATGAATATAAAAAAAATAAGAAAAGACAAGCAAAGAAAGACAAAAGAAAGACAAATAAGATAATACACGATAATAATAATAAGAGAGAGACAAGGAATCGTCATTCGAACCAAGAACAGGAAGAGGGAGAGGGCGAAAGAAAACGGAACAAGCACCACGACGATAATAAAAGGAGGATTAAATGAAAGGGAAAAAGGAACGAGAGAGAACACAAATGGCGTATAATATGACGTCACGGGGTGCGAGGTGGGGGTGGGGGGGTGGGTGGGGTAAGGGCTGGGAGAGGGGACTTTCGTGCTTGATTTTCCCGCCACTAGATGTCACTTTAACTATTATCGCGGCCATTGCCATCGTCTTGTTGTTGCCGCCGGGTAATTAGCGCCATCTGGGATAATTACAGCGATCGTCCTAATAATCATCTCTCTCTCTCTCTCTCTCTCTCTCTCTCTCTCTCTCTCTCTCCTCTCTCCTAATACGCGGAGACATATTTGGACACAGATAAACGCACGCACACACATACACATAAACACAAACACACACACACACACACACACACACACACACACACACACACACACACACACACACACACACACACACACACACACACACACGCACATACACACACACACACACACACGCACGCACGCTCGAACAAAGGCACATACACACGTCCATACACAGAGTCTGGCAAAGACACATATATAAATATACACAGCCAAAGACAGATGCAGACAGGCGGAGAGGCGTAAACACAGGAAGAGAAAGAGGAGGGTGGGGGAAGGGGGAAGGGGGACGGAGAAGGGAAAGGAGTAGGGGATAAGGGAAAAGGGTAGAGGAAAGGGGTACGGGGAAGGGGAGAGAAAGGGAAAAGGGTGGAGAAAGGGGTAGGAAAAGGGGGGAAGGGGGAGAGAGGAAGGGAAAGGGGGAGTGGAAGGGGTAGGGGGTAGGAGTAGGAGAAGGGAAAGCGAAAGGAAAAGGGATAAAGAGTAGAGGATGGGAAAGGGATAAGGGAAGGAGGAGCTAGTATATGGGGAAAAAGAAGAAGAAAAATTAGGGAAAGGAAAAAAAAGAGAAGAGAAATAAAAGAAGGGGAAAACAAAATGGCGGAAAGAGAATAGGAGAAAGGGGAAGGGGCAAGGACGAAGCGGGATACGTGACAGGGGATAGGCAGGGGATGGGCGAAGGATACCGTAGGACCCTTCTAGGATGTCTTGAAGGAGGAGGAAGAGAGGGAAGGGGAGAGGGAGAGTGGAACGTGAGAGCTGCCGATAAAAAAAAAATGAGGGGGAGGGTGAAAAAAGGCAGAGGGAAACGAAAGAGAATGGAAGGGGAGGAAAGGAGAGAGGGAGAGGAAGGGAGAGAGAGAGAGAGAGAGAGAAGGGGAGGAATGAAGGATAGAAGGATAAAAGGAAGGAAGCAAGTAAGGAAGAAAGAAATGAAAGGATAATTAGAGTAAGAAATAGAGTAAGAGAAAGTGATACGAAATAATGAGAGAGAGAGAGAGAAAGACAAAGAAAGAGAATGAGAGAGAAAGAGAAGGAGAGAAAAAGAGAAAATAAAGAGAGAGAAAGAGAAAGAGAAAGAAAGAAAGAGAGAGACAAAGAGAAAGAAAGAAAGAAAGAAAGAAAGAAAGAGAAAGAAAAAATGGGAGAAAGAGAAAGAGAAAAAATGAGAGAAAGAGAAAGAGAATGAGAGAAAGAAGAAAGAAAGAAAGAAAAAGAAAAAATAGACAGAAAGAGAGAAAAAGAAAGAGACAGAACACAGCAGCTGCATGCATACGGACACAATACACACTCCCCGCGTACAGTCAGCAAAAACAAACAATTAAAAATTGCCTCACTCTTACTAACACCCCCTCCCCCCCCCTCCCTCCACCACCCCCAACCACCCCACCCCTCCACCCTATTTTTTAAATCTTTTTTTTAAGCATTGTGTCATGAGTCATGCGATATGCGCTGACACGTGGTGGAAGAAAAATACAGTCTTATCATAAACTAAAGAAAAAAAATACATTAGCATCGCAGCATATGTAAATAATGACACTAATTAATGCGCATAGTAAGACCAGAGATAACATAATAATAAATCTAATAATAACAATACTGATAATTATAATAATTATTAATAATAATAATAATAATAATAATAGAATAATAAATATCTATAATGATATATCTAATAATAGATGGTTAGGGTGTATTAATGGCAATCATGATGGCGAGTGATTAGGGATTAGTATATTTTAATGGCAATTATGGTGAGTGATTAGGGATTAGTATGGCTTACTGGCAATTATGGTGAGTGATTAGGGATTAGTATATTAATGGCAATCATGGTAGTTGAGTGAACTGGTGAGCTTACAAGGAAAGCGAAACCGTCGTTATGGCAACAGCACCAATTCCATTTCCATTGCGAGAGAGGAGGACGTTGTTTATGGTAATTAATGGTAATGGTAAGCAAGCATTGGTACATCTGTTTGCCCAGCGTGTGTGTAAATAGCCTCATGGTTTTGACATGTGTTGTGGTGACGTCATGGTCTATGGTGAACACGTGATGTCAGTGATGGTGATGCCAGATATTTTTCTTTTCTTTCTCCTTCTCCCTCTTCTTCTTCTTCTTCTTCTTCTTCTTCTTCTTCTTCCCTCTTCTTTTCTTCTTCTTCTTCTTCTTGTTGTTGTTGTTGTTCTCCTCCTTCTTCTCTTCCTCCTTCTTCTTCCTCTTCTGCTTCTTCTAGAATGTTAAGATCGCCTTTTGCCTGCTATTTCCTTTTCCTTTTTTTTCTTCCCCATTTACTCTTTCCTCTGATATTATTATTATTTTTTATTATCATCATTATCATTATTATTATTATTTATTTATCTATTTTTACTACTTAGCGTTCGTCAATGCCTTCTGTTTGATTTTAGTTTTCTTCGTATTTTTTTTCTTTGTATTTATTTTCATTCTTCTCTCCTTTTCTCCGCCTTCGCTATTTCCTCTTCGTATGTCACCTCCCTTCGTATCTTCCTTTTTCATCTATTTCCTCTTCGTTCTTTTCATCCTTTTTTTCTTTTTCTTTTTATCTTTTTCTACTTCTCCGTTTTTTTTTTGTCTTCTGTTTATTTTCTTTTTCTTCAAATGTTTTTCCTTTGTGATTTTTATTTTTATTTTTTTCCTTCTTCATATTTTTTCCCCTTTTTCCCACCAAGATAAAAAAAAAAATACTCCCCAACCCACCCCAAAAAGCACCCACACCCCGCCCACCAACCAGGACAGCCCACCAGGATAACCCACCCCAACCCAGTATACCCCCCCCCACCGGCCAAAAAAACAACCCACCAACCAAACAACGCCCACCAACCAGGACAACCCACCAAGCAACGCCCACCGCCCACCACCACCCCGCCCACCAACTAGTACAACCCTACAATCAAACAGACAAACACCGCCCACCCACCGCCCACCATTCCTGTTTACACCGCGCAGCCCCGTAACTTAAGATCAGCTGATTCGTTGGTCTTCTAGAATCGCTGATCTTATAACTAACGGTCGCCGGGTGGGGTGGGTGGGGGTGGGGGTGAGCGAGGAGGGGGGGTGGGGGTGCGCGAGGAGGGTGGGGTGGGGGTGTGGGAGCGAGGAGGGTGGTGGGTGGGGGCGAGGAGGGTGGGGTTGGGATGTGGGGTGATCGAGGAGGGTGGGTGGGGGTGGGGTGAGCGAGGAGGGTGGGGTGGGGGTGGGAGTTGGGGTGGAGGTCGAGTGCGGGTGAGGGCGAGGAGGAGGAAGAAGGTTTAACTGAGGGCGAAAGTAAGTGCGAGAGTAAGGGCGAAAGTAAGAACGAAAGTAAAGACAAACTCAAGTATGAAAGGTTAGGGTGTGAGGGACAGGAAGGGAGAGGGTGAAGAAGGAAGAGGAAGGGAGTGGAAGGATGAGGAAGATAGAGGAAGGAAGAGGTTGGGAGAGAAAGGGAAGGAGAGAAGAGAGGTAGGAAGAAGAAGAGAGAGGAAGGGAAATGAAGGGAGACGAAGGGCGAAGACGAGAAAGGAAAGGAGAGGAGAGGAAGGGTGAGAAATTTTCAAAAAATCAAATTAAAAAAATGCAAGGGTGAGAAAGGGACAGGAAAGGAGAAAATGGGAGAGGAAGGTTGAGAAATTTTTAAAAAATCAAATTCAAATTCAAAAATTCAAGGGTGAGAAAGGGTGAGAAAGGGCGAGACATTGCAAGCAGGAATGGCGCTGTCGGTATGCTCGTCCTCTTGTCCTCCTCGCCTCTCGCCGTCTTCCGTATCTCGAATTTCTTATTCCCCTTTCTCTCTCTCTCTCTCTCTCTGCTCCTCCTTTCGGAACTTGAATTCCTTCTTCTTTGTGGCTGTTGTCGCCTATTATTATTATTCTTTGTCGTCGTCTTTTTCTTCTTCTTCTCCTCCTCCTCCTCCTTTTCTTGTTCTTGTTCTTCTTCTTCTCCTCCTCCTCCCCCTTCTTCGTCTTCTTCTTTCTCTTCTCCTTCTAGAATGTTAAGATCGCCTTTTTGTCTACTCTTTCCTTTTCCTTCTTGTTTTCTTCTTCATTTACTGTCCTCTGATGCTCTACCATTTGTATTATGTTATTCTCATTTACCTTCTTTATTCCTATCCTTCTATTCCTTCGTCCGCATTCCTCTCCGTCTTCCTTTTCCCCTTTTTATCTTTTATCTTTCTTTCTTCTCTTGCACGTATCATTTTCTTATTTTCATATTTCATAGGCATTGTTGAAGAAGTGATAAAATGAAAATAGAGAGAGAGAGAGAGAGAGAGAAGAGAGAGAGAGAGAGAGAGAGAGAGAGAGAGAGAGAGAGAGAGAGAGAGAGAGAGAGAGAGAGAGAGAAGAGAGAAGAGAGAGAGAGAAGAAAGAAAGAAAGAACAGAGGAGAACAGAGAAAGAGAGAAAGAAAGAAAGATGGACAGAAAAAAGAGAAAGAAAAAGAGAAACGAAGAATTAAAAAACAAACACAGACAAACGCCCCTGCCATTTAAAAACCGGAAGTCACATATATTTAACGAACGGGGGATGGGGAGGGAGGGAGGGAGGGACGAGGGGGAGGGGGAGGGGGGGACAAAAGACCGTTGGAAGTCGGAAGTAATGAATGACGAAGGCGTGGGGGGGGGGGGGGGGGAGAGAGAGTATGAAAGAATCATACTGCTGGTAGTGGTGGTGGTGGTGATGATAATGGTTATTATTATGGGTGGATGATGATTGGTTATTATTATGATAATGGTGATGTGAATGATGATGATGATGATGATAATGGTTATTATTATGATGATGATAATGGTGATGATGATTGATGATGATGATGATGAATGATGATGATGATGATGATGAATGATGATGATGATGGTGATGATTACGATGCCGATAATGACTGATGATGATGATGATGATAATGATGCAGATAATAATAATGATGAAAAAATAAACAAAAAACTGAAACCTAAAACTTTCCCCTCGAAAAAAAAAGTTCACTGTTGGCAAGATTAAGAGTCGAGAGTGACCGTGTGTGGCGTTGGCAGCGACTCGAGGGCTTTTGAGAGGAAGAGGAGGGGGGGAGGAGGAGGAGGAGGAGAAGGGGAAAAGGAGAAGAGGGGGGGACGAGGAGAGGGGGAGAGGGGGAGGGAGAAGAGGGGGAGGAGGGAGGAGAAGAGGGGGAGGAGGGAGGAGAAGAGGGGAGAGGAGGGAGGAGAAGAAGGGGGGAGAGGGGTAAAGTAAAGTGTAGAGTAAAGCGAGGAGAGGGGGAGGAGGGAGAAGGAAGAGGGGAGGAGGGAGGAAGAGGGCAAAGAGAGAAGCGAGTGGGGGAGGGGAAGCAAGAGGGGGAAGGGAGTTGCGAGGAGAGGAGGAGGAAGGCAAAGGGAGGTGGAGGGAAAAAAGAGAAGGGGAGGAGGTGGAGAAGCGAGGAGGTGAAGCAGTAAGGGAAGAGGAAGGAGAAGCAGCGAATAGAGGAGGAGGAGGAGGAGGAGGTGGAGAAGCAACGACAGGTGAGGGGACAAGTGTGAAAGAGACAGAACGAAGAGAGCGGGACCTAAAAAGAGGGAAATAGGGAAGGAGAGAGAACAAGAGACGGACAGACGATGATAGACAGACAGACAGAGAAAAAAAAAACAGATTAAGAAAGAGCGAAAACATCTAAGAATTACAAGAAACAGAAAAACAAACAAACTCGAAAAACAAATGAATACAGAAAACGGCCATCTTTACCTAACTCTCATTATTTTAATTATAAATAAAGTTATTATTATTCTAATTTTAAATAAAGTTATTATTATTCTAATTTCAAATAAAGTTATTATTATTCTAATTTCAAATAAAGTTATTCTAACTCTTTCGTTAACATCCCAAAAATCCTTTCGTCAACGCCCTTCCAATATATGCAAATGACCCCCCTCCCCCCCCACTCTTCAATCCCCACACTTACAAACTATCAGAAGACTGGAACTTACAAGAGCCGAAGAGTAACGAAAAACTGACTCGGTATATCTCAACATTCTCATTTTTTTTTTACTTTAGAAAAAATCGAGGGTCTAAAAATGATATGAATTTTTTTTTTTTTTTAATCTAGGATCTAAAATCTGATTTTTTTCTTTTTTTAAATCCAGGATCTAGAAATTATCCAAAATTATCTCAACATTCTCAGCTATTTTTTTTTCTTTTTTATCTAGGATCTAGGATCTAAAAATTATCTAAAAATATATCAGCATTCCCAACTATTTCCTTTTTAAAAATCTAAGATCCAAAGATTGTCTGAAATTATCTCAACATTCTCGTTTTTTTTTTCTTTTAAAAAATCCAGGACCCAAAAATTATCTGAAAATATCTCAACATTCCCAACAATTCCCTTTAAAAAATTTGTCTGAAATTATCTTTACATTTCTGAATGTTTCCCTTACAAAAATCTAGGATCCTTTCCATACAACGATTCAAGGAAACAAAAAATAGGCGATTGCACACTTCACAAACTGTTATATGTTGCACGCATTCTCACCCCGACGATCTCCTATTTGCACACCATTGCAACGGTTCATTCCAGGAACATGTAGTCACAGAAACGCGGTCACAGTCACACTGTCATAGACACAGACACAGACACACACACACACACATCAACCGGATGTAACAGGCGAGGGCAATGGAATTCAAAACAACAGTCACACTGTCACAGACACAGACACACACACACACACAACACACACAACAACACACACACACACACACACACACACACACACACAAACACACACACACACACATCAACAGGGCGTAACAGGCGAGAGCAATGGAATTCAAAACAACAACTTTTTCACATCACGCAACTAAAAGAAGAAGAGGAAAAGGGAGGAGAATTGGGGAGGGGAAAACGGAGGGAAATAGATCTGGGAAAAGGGGGAAAGGGAGAGTAAGAGGAAGGGAAGAAGGAATCGAGAAAAAAGGGAGAAAAGGGAGAGGAAATTGGGAAATAGGGGTTAAGGGAGACAGATACGTAGGGGAGAGGAGGAGAGGGAAAAGGGAGGAAAGAGGGAGAGGAGGAAAGGGAAAAGGGAGGAAAGAGGGAAAGGAAAAGAGAGAAAGTTGGGGGAGGAGTTATGGAAGGAAAAAGGGGAGAGAAGAAAAAAGAGAGAAGAGAGTAGAGAGAGAGAGAGAGAGAGAGAGAGAGAAAGAGAGAGAGAGAGAAGACAGAGAGAGAGAGAGAGAGAGAGAGACGAGGAGAGAAGAGAGAAGAGAAGAAGAAAAGAAAGAGAAAGAGAAAAGAGAAAGAGTAAGAGAGAGATGAGAGAGAGAGAGAGAGAGAAGAGAGAGAGAGAGAGAGGAGAAGAGAGAGAGAGAAGAGAGAGAGAAGAGAGATGAGATGAGAGAAAGAGAGAGAGAGAGAGAAAGAGAGAAGAGTATAGAGAGAGAGAGAGAAGAAAAGAGAGAGAGAGAGAAAGAGAGAAGTAGAAGAATGAGAGAGAAGAAAGAGAGAAGAAGAAAGAGAGAAAAGATGAGAGAGATAGAGAGTACGAGAAAGAGAGACAAGAGACGATGAAGAGGAAAGAGGAGAGAGAGAAGAGAAGAAGACGGAGTTTAGAAGTTCAGAGAAGAGATTAAGATTATCAAAAGAGAGGAAGAAATAAAAGAGAAGTATGAGCCTGAACCAAAGAAGAAGATGAGCGAAAAGATGGAGAGAAAGAAAAAGAAAAAAAGAGAAATGATAAATATACATTAGCCATGAGTTCTCGTAAGTAACGGCTAGGATTCAGAGATGTTGAATTTTATCATTGCAGACAACGAACAATGAGGACCGACACTGGCGGTAGGGAACAAATTTCTGAACTTTCAGAGCGGCGAGAATTGAAAAGTTTATCGAGGGGAAGTATTCTAGCCATTTTTTAATGGTGGCTTCTTTTTTAGATCTGATTACGATGAAATTAAAATAAAGTCGGATGTTTTTTTATGGTTTTCTTTTTAATCTTTTACACATGGTAAAACTGTCACTTGCTGCAATGTTGATTTGGAGAGGCTGTGGATTGCAGCAGCTTAAATTGGAGGGAAGGAGGGGGAGGGAGGGAGGGAGGGAGGGAGGAGGGAGAGGGAGAGTGAGGGGGAGGGAAGGAGGGGGAGGTAGGGAGGGAAGAGGGAGAGTGAGGGAAGAGGGAGAGTGAGGTGGAAAGGAGGGAAGGAGGGAGGGAGGGGAGAGAGAGAGGAAAGATAGTGAGAGAGAGGACGAGGGGAAGGAGGGAGAGAGGGGGAAGGTGAGAGAGACTGAGTAAGGTAGGTAGGGAAGGGAAGGGAAGGGAAGAGAAGAAAGAGAGAAAGGGAGAGAAAATGAGAAAGAGAGAGAGAACTCAAAAAAGACAACCAAGACAAACAAACAACCAGAGAGAATGAGAAAGAAAGAAAGAAAGAAAGAAAGAAAGAGAGAGGGAGAGAGAGGAGAGAGAGAGAGAGAGAGAGAGAGAGAGAGAGAGAGAGGAGAGAGAGAGAGAGAGAGAGAGAGAGAGAGAGAGAGAGAGAGAGAGAGAGAGAACGAGAAAGTGAGAGAACTCAAAAAAAGACAGAGAACGAGAGAGAGAACACAAGAAAGACAGAGAGAGAGAGAGAGAATGAGAAAGAAAGAAAGAAAGAAAGAAAGAGAGAGAGAGAGAGAGGGCCACGATTCATCAAAGCGACGGCACTGGGGAGCTGCAAGGTGGCACTGGGAGCGAGGCTTGAGTGACGTGTGCAAAGCGTAGCAAATGCAGTGCCAACTCTCTCACGCCCTGGCAAATTCGAGATTAAATTTTCCTTTTTTTTTTTTTTTCTTTCTTTATTATCTACAGTCTGCCTATCCCCTGCTTTATTTTCTTCTTTTTTCTTTCCCTTTGTTTTTTTTCTTTATTATCTACAGTCTCCCTATTCCCTGCTCTATTTTCTTCTTTTTTCTTTTCATTCCCTTTTTTTGTCTTTATTATCTACAGTCTGCCTATTCCCTGCTTTATTTTCTTATATCTTATTTTCCTTCCCGTTTTTGTTTGTCTTTATTATCTACAGTCTGCCTATTCCCATCTTTATTTTCCTCTTTTTTCTTTACCTTCTTCTACTATTTTCTTTTCCTTCTTTTACAACACCAACACTCACGCACCAAGAAAATCCAAGACAAGATTTTCCTTTTTAAACTTTTGATTTTTTTCCTTTATCATCTACTGTCTACCTATTTATGTTTTCTTCTTCTTCTTCTTCTTCTTCTTCTTCTTCTTCTTCTTCTTCTTCTTCTTCTTCTTCTAAAACGCCAACACCCTCACACACAAAGGAAATTCAAGACAAAATTTTCCTTTTTTAAACTTTCATCTTTTTATTTCTATCATTTCCTCTATCTATTTTTTATATAATAAATCATACGGGGACTAAGTAAGCGATTAACGGTACCGGTTTTGGGGAAAGAGCACATAGAAAGAAAATCAAGAAAAAAGAAAATAAACGTTTCAGAAAATCAAGAAAAAAGAAAATAAGTGTTAAAAAATCAAGAAAAAAAATAAAAGTTTCAGAAAACTCAAGAAAAAATAAAATAAAAAGTTTCAGAAAAAAAATCAAGAAAAAAGATTAAATATTTTCAGGAAAAAAAAATCAAGAAAAACGAATAAAAAGTTTCAGAAAAATCAAGAAAAACTAAGATAAAAAGTTTCATAAAAAATCAAGAAAAAACTAAAATAAAAGCTTCACATCACTGAACTCGGTCCCGAAGCCAGTCCGCAGCTCCCTCACTCTTCCGCAAATAAATTAATAAGTTTACAGGCGTCGATCAAGTGCAAATCGGCCATGACTCACGGATTAAATAAACATAAAAGGGATTATCATTTCAATTTTATCGCCGCGAATGAAAACAAGTCTTAAAACGAGCGATAAACTATAAAAAAGAGTAATAACAATAATAATGAAAATAGTAATTATATTATTATAATAACAGGATAATAATAATAATAATAATAACGATAATAATGAAAAAAATAGTAATAATAACAATAACAATAATAATAGTACCAAAAACGATAATAATAATAATAATAATAATAATAATAATAATAATAATAATAATAATAATAATAATAATAATAATAATAATAATAATAATAATAATAATAATAACAATCACAATAACAATAACAATAATAATAATAATAATAATAATAATAATAATAATAATAACAATAACAATAATAGTAATAACTATAACAACATTACCAACAACAATAAACATTATCAGCAGAAACAAAACAAGGAATCCGACTCCGGGCCAGTCGCCCTTTTCTTCCCTCCACCCACAAGGAAAACACTCGATTCAAACTCACCCTTTTGTTTGTTTTTCTCCCTTTTTTTCCGTCTTGGATCCAACGTCTCCGTTTCTTCCCTTCTTGTAAATAGAGCCTCACTTGAGCGACACAAGGCGGTGCAGTGCGTTAGAGGATATGCTCTCTCGCTCTCTTGCTCTCTTCTCTCTCTTCTCTCTTCTCTTTCTCTCTCTCTTCTCTCTTTCTCTCTTTCTCTCTCTTCTTCTTCTCTTCTCTCTTCTCTCTTCTCTCTTCTTCTCTCTCTCTCTCTCTCTCTCTCTCTCTCTCTCTCTCTCTCTCTCTCTCTCTCTCTCCCTCTTTCTCTTTCTTCCCTCTCTCTCTTCTCTCTCTTTCTCTTCCCTTCTCTCTCTCTCTCTCTCTTTCTCTTTTCTTCCCTTCTCTCTTCTTTCTCTCTCTTCTTTCTCTCTATCTCCTTCCTTCTCTTCCCCTTTCTCTCTTCTCTCTCTTCCTTCCTCATCTCTTTCTCTTCTCTCTCTCACTTTCCTTTCTTCCCCTCTCCTTCTTCTTTCCTTCTCTCTCTCTCCTTCTTCTCTTTCCTTCTTCTTCTCTCTCCTCCTTCTCTCCCCTCCCTCCCTTCCTCCTTTCTCTCTCCCTCTCCTTCCTTCTCTTCCTTTCTCTCTCTTCCTTCCTTCTCTTCCTTTCTCTCCTTCTCTTCCTTCCTTGCCTTTCTCTCCTCTCTCTCTCCTTCTTTCTCTCCCTTTCTCTCTCTCTCATTCCTTTCTCTTCCTTCTCTCCTCTCTCTACCTTCTCTTCCTTTCCTCTCTCTCTCTCCTTCCTTCTCTTCCTTTTCTCTCTCTCTCCTTCCTTCTCTTCCCTCTCTCTCTCCTGTCCTTTTTTCACTTCCTCCCTCTCGTCCTACGTCCCTATTTCTCTTCTTCCTGTCTTTCCTTCCCTCTCTTTCTATCCTTTTCCTCTCTCCCTCTCTCCTCCTTTCATTCCTTCCCTTTTCCTCTCCTTCTTTCCCTTCCCCCTCCTTGCTCTCCCTCAATCTCCCTCCCCTTCCGCTCTCTCTCTCTCTTCCTCTCCCCTTCCCCCACCCCTCCCTCCCCTCCTCCCCACCCAGCAACCCTTGAACGCGGGTTAAACCACACACACACCAGCCTCGGCCACCGCACAGATGCCCTTCTTGTCCTCACTCTCTCCTCTCCCTCCTCCTCCTCCTCCTCCTCCTCTGGCCCCTGTTCCTTACTTGCCCGAGGAGGAGCATGCTACGGGCACCTTATTTATTTATCTATTTATCTATTTATTTCAGCCGGATAGGGAAGAGAGGAGACAGTGGAACGGGCTAGCTGGAGCTTTAGGAGAGAAGGACGGATAATGAAGCAGAGAGAGAGGTAGAAATAGTTGGGCGGACCTACTTGCTGCTTATTTCACACGGGCGCCTATTTCCTATTACAGGGGGAGAGGGGGGATGTGGTGTTCCTTGATGGCGACTTAACTATTCAGTATCGTGTAAGCGGGCACAAGGGATGAAAAAATATCTTTTATCATCATTTTGACAAGTTATATTTCTAGTTTATACAGCGCATTTGCATACATACATATACATACACGCGTACAACCACACACACACCCAGACGCACACACACGCACGCGCGCACATACATACACGATTATACACACACACACACACACACACACACATCACATACATACATACATACATACATCATACATACAAACATACAAACATACATAACATACATACATACATACATACATACATACATACATACATACATACATACATACATACATACATACATACATACATTACATGCATGCATTGCATGCATTGCATGTTATATATACATACATACATACATACATACATACATATATATATATATATATATATATATATATATATATATATACATATATACATACACAAACATAAAGCCTATATATAGCATGCACCCTCTCTCTGCGTGCGGACTCGCTGACTCGCCCTTGCTGGCTTATGGTCGCACCATTAAGAGCCTTCCATACTTAGCAGGGAATCGTGTTTGGACTAATTCAATAATGAAGCATTTACCTCACCTCCCTAAATCCTAACGACCCCCCCCCTTGCCACCTCTGTGCGTACGGTAGGAGAGGGAAAGGGGTCAGGGGTGGAAGGGGGGGAGAGAGAGAGAGAGAGAGAGAGAGAGAGAGAGAGAGAGAGAGAGAGAGAGAGAGAGAGAGAGAGAGAGAGAGAGAGAGAGAGAGAGAGAGAGAGAGAGAGAGAGAGAGAGAGAGAGAGAGAGAGAGAGAGAGAGAGAGAAGAGAGAAAAAAGAAAGAGAAATGAGAATAAGACAGTGAAAGAGAGAGAGGGAGAGGGGGAGTGAGAGAAAGGGGAGGGACATGCAATAACGATGTGATTTAGCCCCTCCTCCTCTGCCGCGACCTGACGGGGTTAAGTGAGGTGATTGACCCTAAGGAGAGGGGAAGTGAGGTCAGGTCATGAACTAAGGAGGGGGAGGGGGAGGGGGAGGAGCGGTAGCTAACTAAGGGTGAAAGGGGGAAGGGAGGGGTGTGTTGGAGAGAGGATGGGAGGGAGTGGGGGTTGTATTTTATTATCAATTTTTGGGGGGGGTAGAGGGGTTGTATTTTTATCTTTTTATCTTTTTTTTTTGGGGGGGGGGGGGGGGCTACGGGGGAGGAAGAGGGTTGTAGTTGTGGGGGAGAGAATGCTGGAGGGAGAAAGGGTTGTAGTTGAGGGGGTGAGAGAAATGTGGGGGGGTGGGGGAGGGGACCAGGGGCCTACAATCAATCGACACCCTTCGACAAATTAGTGTCTTCCGCTTCTCCTCGGTGGCATTGTCAGAGGGGGTGGGGTGGAAGGAGGGGGGAGGGGAGGGTGACATGTCTT
Organism: Penaeus vannamei; assembly: GCF_003789085.1. NCBI lineage: Eukaryota > Metazoa > Arthropoda > Malacostraca > Decapoda > Penaeidae > Penaeus > Penaeus vannamei. The sequence goes on from NW_020872888.1 coordinate 135,342, forward strand.
CGTTCCTTTCAACTCTCGTGTCATCCCCTCGGTCTCTTTTCGTTCCCTTTCTTTCTCTTCGCTCTATCTTTTTCTTCTTAAAAAAAATCCTTGTTGTCTGCCTCTCTCTCCTCTCTCTCTCTCTCTCTCTCTCTCTCCTCTCTCTCTCTCTCTCTCTCTCTCTCTCTCTCTCTCTCCTCTCTCAACTTTTGGTTTCCACTGCATAAGTATGGCGTATGAAACACATACTGTGCGGTATGGCGCACGCGCGCGTATGTGTATGTGAGACAGAGAGAGAAAGAGAGAGAAAGGAGAGAGAGAGTGAGAGAGAGAGAGAAGAGAGAGAGAGAGGAGAGAGAGAGAGAGAGAGAGAGAGAGAGAGAGAGAGAGAGAGAGAGAGAGAGAGAGAGAGAGAGAGAGAGAGAGAGAGAGAGAGAGAGAGAGAGAGAGAGAGAGACAGACAGACAGACAGACAGACACAATATCACACGCGTGTCTCACGCACCAAGAACCCACATAGAACCCCAAAAAGGCCCCCATTACATTAACAAACCCCCGGGATAGATCAGGGATGCTAGGTTCAGGATGAGGTTCGGGGGGGGGATGGGGAGATGAGGGAGGAGAGGGGAGACGAAGGAGGAGGGGGAGGGGAAAGAGAGATGAGGGAGGGGGTGGGGGAGATGAGAGAAGAGGGGGAGGGGAGTGTAGACAAGGGAGGGAGAGGGGGAGATGAGGGAGGAGGGGGAGATGGGAGGGCAGGGGGGGAGATGAGGAGGAGGAGGAAGGAAAAAATACACTTCCTCAAAAACCCTCATAATATTTGTT
>NW_020872889.1:0-7500 GCF_003789085.1 Penaeus vannamei
AAGATTACATGGGCGCTGTGGTAAGGTCACCGCGGGCGGGAGGTCAGTGGATTGAAGGTGACAGAGGAGGTTGAACTGTGGGGGGGGTGGGGGGGGGGAATTTGAGAGAAAAGGAAGAGGGTTTTAGAAGAGAGTGATGGGGAATTGGGGAAGAAGGAAGAGGGAGAAGGGGGTGAGATGGAGTAAGGGAAGGGGAAGGAGAGCGGATGGGGAAATAAGGTTTTGAGGAAATGTGGGAAGAGGGAGAAAAAGATAATGGAGAAATGGGGAATTGAGGAAGGGGGGAGGGTGAAGAGGCGAAGGGGAAAATGAAAGAAGTTAAGGAAAGAAGGGGTGGGGAAAGGAGTGGTATGGAAAATTGGGAAGTATAAAGTGGAATGAGGGAGAGAGAGGGAAATAAGAAAAAAGGAAAGGGGGAGAGAAGGAGAGTGGGAAGAGGAGAAGAAAGGGGAAAGAGAGGAGAGGAAAAGGGGGAGAGAGGAGAGGAGAAGGGGAAGTGGAGAGGAAAGGGGGGAGCAGATGGGAAGAAGGAAAAAGGGAAAAAAGGGAAAAGAAGAAAGAGGAAAGGGGGAGAGAGGAGGAGAGGAATAGAGGGAGAGAGGAGAGAGGAAGAAGGAAAGGGGGAGAGGGGAAGAAGAGAGAGAAGAGAGGAAAGGGAGACAGAGGAGAGAGGAGAGAAAGGGAGAGAGAAGAGGAAAAGGGGGAGAGGAAGAAAGGGAAGGAAAGGGAGAGAGGGGAAGAGGGAGATGAAAGAGGGAAAGAGGGGAGAGAGGAGAGAGGAGAGGAAAGGGGAAGAGGGGATCACACGGCTAATGAACGGAATTACGTAGATGGCGACCGTGATTAATGCCCATTTGATGCCGCCTCTTCAGGGGAGACTACTCATGGCAATGGCATTAGCGGAGAGGAAGAGAGAGAGGGATGATGATGATTAGGTAAGGGAAGAGGAAGAGTGAAGAGAATGTTGTGAAAGAAGAAAGGGAAATTGTTGAAGAGGAAGAGAAATTGTGTGAAGAGGAAGACGCGAATTTGTGGAAAATTAAGGGGAAAGGGTAAAAGGAAGGAAGAAGAAATGTGTGAAAGAAGAAGGGAAAAGGGTAAAGAGGAAGAGAAAAATTGTGTGAAAGAAGGAAGAAGAAATGTAATGAAAGAAGGGAAAGGATAAAAGAAGGAAGAGAAAATTGGTGAAAGAAGAAGTGGAAAAGGGTAAAAGAGGAAAGAGTAAATTGGTGAAAGACGAAGAGAAATTGGTAAAAGACGAAGAAAAATTGGCGAAAGAGGAATGATGATTAGACATTGAAACGAACAGGTGATAATGGTATAGAATAGGAAGAAGGAGAATAATAATAAATAAAAACTTTGTTTTAATGATATAGGATATGTAATTGATAAATAAAGTTGACAGATAATAAATGCAGAAGAAGAGAAAAATATTGCACATTTGGCCATAAACAGACGAGGAAATAGGACGAAGAGATAAGTTAAGATCAATAGGTAATAATCACGAAGCCATTTTAAGGAGAGAGAGGGCGGAGGAGAGGAATGGGAGGAGGAGAGAAGGGAAGAGAAAGGGATGGGAGGAGGAAGGAGGAGGGAGAGGAGAGTAGAGGAATGGAGGAGGGAGGAGGGAGAGGAGAGGAGAGGAATGGGAACAGGAGGAGAGGATGGAGGGAAGAAGAAGAGAAATGGGAGGAGGTCAGGTGAAGGATAGATGACGGAGGAGGAGCAAGAAAGGGGAAAGAAACACAGGAGATGGATAAGGAAGGGGAAGAGGAGATGAAGAAGGGGGAGGAGTAGAAGAAAGGAGAAGGAGAAACGGAAAGAAAGGAGAAAAAAAAGGGTTTAGAAACAGAAAAGAAGAAAGTAAATTGTCGGAGGAAGAGGAGGGGAAGGCAGCAAGACAGAAGAGGGAAATGGAAGGAGGCGAAGAGGAGAGGACGAAGTCACAACAGAAGCAATCATATCAAATAAATTAAAACCAGATTATATCAAGTGTCGACGCGCCCTCAGCCGTGACGTCAGAGGTAGGCCTACAGCCCGGCAAGTTACCTCTCCTATCAGGTTAGGTCTTCAAAGAAATATTACCGTCTGGAGCAATTACCTCCCGGGAGAATAAATCGCAATTATTAAGCGCGTCGCTACGAAATACTGTTTAATATATATTTTGCCTCTGTGTGTGTGTGTTGTGTGTGTGTGTGTGTGTGTGTGTTGGTGTGTGTGTTGTGGTGTGTGTGTGTGTTGTGTGTGGTGTGTGTGGTGTGTGTGTGTTGTGTTTGTGTGTGTGTGTGTGTGGTAATGTGTTGGTGTGGTGTAGGTAAACAAATGTGTTTTCTCTCACTTCCTCTCTCGCTCACGCTTCGTCTGTCTGTACTCTCTGCCTCTATCTCTCTCTCCTCTCTTCTCTCGTCTCTCTTCTCTCTCATCTTATAATTCTCATCATCTCTCATCCTATCTGTCGTGGCATTCTCAGTCTCTATCTAATCTCTCGTCTCCTATCTCTCTCTCTCGTCTCTCTTCTCGCTCTCTACTCTCTCATCTCTCTCTATACTCTCTTCACGCTCTATTCGATCATCTTCACTTCCTCATCTTCTCACATATTCTCCTCTTACGATTCCTCATTTCCGTTCATTACCATCTCTCTTCTTTCATACTCCCCCTGACCGAAAAAAACGGGGTATACATGACCCATAAACTAGAGCCTATCATCCTACTTCATTTTCGTAACCTAGTCTTTGACCTGTCCCTATCTCTACACCCCCCCCCCCACCGAACACTCGTTAACACCACCTCCACAGAGCACAGCCCTTCCTTTCCATATCTCTCGTCGCCCTGATCGCATATTCTTCCTCCTCCGCTCTTTCTTCGTTCTTCATTCCTCCTGCGTCTCCGCCTCTTGCTCAGTCCCTTCTCTGTCACTCCCATCCTCCTCCTAGCCTAATTATTATTACCCAATCCTTTTTGTTCACTCCTCCTCTGTAACCCTCAACCTTTCCCCTACGTCGGCCCTCGCATAGCACTACGGCCTTCCCCCTCCCCTAGCTTCTCCTACCATCGTCCATCCCGACCTCCCCTACCCTCTCTTTATCCTTGCCCTCCCCCTCCTACCATTCCCGCCTCCCCTCCCTGTCCCACCGCTCCATGACTCCCCTTCCCTCCCATCACCCTGCAGTCTTCTTCGCCTTCCTCCTTCACTCATAGATCCCCTATCCCGCCAGTCACCCCTCAGCCCTCGTTACTCCCCTGCCCTCTCCCATTAATGACTCCCAGCCATCCTGCGGTGAATGCGACCGTCCATAACTCCCCTCTCCCCTTGCCCAACCGACCCCCTCACAGTTCTCATGCCGCGCCGTCCTCCGCCGCCTACCCCTCCCGCTTCTGCCACTCCTCCCTCTTTCACCCTCCTCCTCTTTCAGCCCTTGTCCTCGCCTGACGATATGAGCGTACATTTCGCAGCTATGCTGAATTATTGGCTTTTTGCTGCTTGTCCTTTTATTTATTTAGTTCTCTCTTCCTCTGTGAGACTACGGATATATGTGTGTAGGGGGACAGTCTTTATTCCTGTATGATTAGAGTAGGTAGACACAATGCGGTTTTAATGTGTTGGGGTGTTATTTATGCCTAATTTTAGTTTTATGGGGTAGTTTGGTGATTTACATGGCAGATTTTTTATAATTATCCGGATTTTGTTAGCATTAGTATTATGTTATTAATTTATTATTAACATTATTGTTTAGCAATTATTATTACTGGTTATCTATCATTATTGTTATATATATTATTATTATACTAGTTGTTGTCTTCATCCCACTATCACTCATCATCAAAGTTCACTCATGCATCATCATCATCATCATCCATCCATCATCATCATCATCATCAATCAATTGCACATCAATGAGAGCATCATCATCATCATCACCATTCATCGATCATCAATCATGCATCAATCATGTATTCTTAATCTCACCTATTCTATTTACATAGGCTTTGATTAATCGATGAATATCCATCTAGTAATCTATATCCAAAAGTAGTGTAGTGAAATACTTGAGCCACAGTCCGAGGATTTTTATACAGATTTTTTTTCAACATATGATAATTAATTTCATTCAGACAAATATCAACATACTTGGGTTACAGATAGATCAAGTCAAGAGTAATTTTTGTTTTGTTTAGGAAAGACATACAATTATTAGATCTGACCTTTGTTTCGAATGCGGACCGACGTGACTTACTCTCTTCTACCGTTCTCATCATTCTCTACATCTCAGATTCTCTATATTCACTTTTTACTCTTCTCTCATCTTCTATCTCTTTACTCTCTCATGCTCTCCCTCGGTTCTCTCTCGTGGTCGTCTGTCTGCCTCTCTTCGGTCTTCGTTCTCAGTTTCGTGTCTCTCCTCATCCTGTCTTCAGTTTCCTTTCTTGCCCTGCCTCTGTTCGTGTGTGTGTAGTGTGTGTGTGGTCTTCCTCTCCCCATCTCTCACCCCTTCTCCCTCTCCACTCTCCTCTCCTCTCTCTCTCTCTCTGCCTCTCTCTCTGCGTTTGTAGGCCAATGTCTCAGACCGGAGCGGGCGAGTAGCGATCTCTCTCTCTCTCCTCTCTCTTCATCATTCATACTTGGTCCCCCATTCCATCGTGGACGTAAGGGACATGTCCGTAGAGAAACATGCTTACTAAGCCCCGACATATTAACCCCAACATGCTGACGTCAGCATACCAGTACTCAATTCACAGCTGAGTCGACTTGAGAGAGGTAGTTATTACCCCATGAATTAATTATCATCATAATTATCATTATTATTATGTATTATCATTATTGTTATATTATCATATTGTTATTATAATTATTGTTATTGTTTATTATTATTATCGCTGTTGTCTTCATCATAATTGTTGTTGCCATTGTTGTTGTTAGTGTTATTATAACCATTCATTATTATCATCATCATTATCATTATCATCATCATTATCCTCCTCCTTGCCTCCTAATCCTCCTAATGTTTACACACACACGTTCATTTATTCGCGATTGTCGATTATCAACGTGTGGTATGTTTTTCTCAAACGAACCGATTAACGAAACGGCCATGATTGGGGAGACAAAAAAGCAAACAAGCACAAATATAGAGCAAGCAGGTAAGATATAAAGAGCAAAGCAGGTAGATATACAAGAGCATACAGGTAGAATACAAAGAGCAAGCAGGTAGAATATATACGAGCACACAGGTAGTATATAAAGAGGCAAGCAGGTAGATATAAAGAGCTAAGCAGTAAATATAAAGAGCAAGCAGGGAGATTATTACAAGAGCCAAGCAGGTAGATATAAAGAGGCAAAGCAGGTAGATATAAAGAGAAGCAGGTAGTATATAAAAGAGCAAGAGGTTTAGATATAAGAAGCAAGCAGGTTGATTATATAAGAGCAGATGCCAGTAGAATATACCAAAGAGGCAAGCAAGGTAGATATAAAGAGCAAAGCAGGTAGATATAAAGAGCAAGGCAAGGTAGAATATAAAGATGCAAGCAGGTAGATATAGGAAAGAGCAAGCAGGTAGATATAAAGAAGCAAGCCAGGTAGATTATAAAGTAGCAAGGCAGGTAGATATAAAGGGCAAGCAGGTAGAATATAAAGAGAAGCAGGTAGATATAAAGAGCAAACAGGTAGATATACGAAGAGGGCAACCAGGTAGATATAAAGAGCAAAAGCGAGGTAGATATAAAGAGCAAGCCAGGTAGATATAAAGAGCAAGCAGGTTAGATATAAAGAGCAAGCAGGTAATATAAAGAGAAGCAGGTAGAATAATAAAGGGCAGCAGGGTAGATATAAAGAAGAAAGGCAGTAGATATAAAAGAGCAAAGCAGGTAGATATAAAGAGCAACCAGGTAGATATAAAAGAGCTAAAGCAGGTATAAACAAAAGATATAAAAGAGGCAAGCCAGGTAGATATAAGAGCTAATGCAGGTAAGATATAAATGAGCAAGCAAGTAGATATACAAGAGCCAGCAGGTAGATATTAAAGAGCAAGCAGGTACATATGAAGAAACAAGCCAGGATAGACTATAAAGAGGGCAAGCAGATAATATATACAATGAGCAAGCAGGTAGATATAAAGGAGGCAAAGCAAGGTAGATAATAAGGAACAAGCAAGTAGAATATATAAGAGCAAAGCAGGTAGATATAAAGAAGGCAAGCAGGGTAGATTAATGAGAGCAAGCAGGTAGATATAAAATGAGCAAGCAAGGTAGAATATAAAAGAGCAAAAGCAGGTAGATATAAAGAGCAAGCAGTAGTATAAAGAAGGCAAGCAGGTAGATATAAAGAGCCATAGCAGGTAGATATAAAGAGGCAAGCAGGTAGATATAAAAGAGCAAGCAGGTAGAATATAAAGAGCAAGCAGGTATATATGAAGAACAAGCAGGTAGATATAAAGAGGCAAGCAAGGTATAATATAAAGAGCAAGCAGGTAGATATAAAGAGCAGCAGGTAAGATATAAAAGAAGCAAGCAGTAGGATATAAAGAAAGCAAGCAGGCCAGGTAGATATAAAGAGCAAGCAGGTAGATATAAGAAGCCAAGCAGGTATAAATATAAAGAGCAAGCAAGGTTAGATATAAAAGAGCAACGGCAGGTAGATAATAAAGAGCACAAGGCAACGTAGAATATAAGAGCAAGGCAAGGTAGATATAAAGAGCAAAGGCAAGGTAGATATAAAGAGCAGCAGGTAGATATAAAGAGCAAGCAGGTAGATATAAAGAGCAAGCAGGGTAGATATAAAGAGCAAGCAGGTAGATATAAAGAGCAAGCAGGTATATATAAGACAAGCAGGTAGAATATAAAGAGCAGCAGGTAGATATAAAGAGCAAGCAAGTAGATATAAAGAGCAAGCAGGTAGATATAAAGAGCAAGCAGGTAGATATAAAGAGCAAGCAGGTTAGAAATATAAAGAGCAAGGCAGGTAGATAGATATAAAGAGCAAGCAGGTAGATTTATAAAGAGCAAGCGCAGGTATATAGAGCAAGTAGGTAGATAAAAAGACACACAGGGCAGCTGATAGGAAGCAGTGTCAGCAGGCAAATTGAGGAATGTACAAGCAGTGATTGAAACAGGCAAGCAAGCAGATAAACAGAATCAAGCTAAAATAATCATGACAAACAAGCAAGTTAATAAGACAAGCCAGCAGTCAAGATAGATCAAGCAGAGACAAGCAAGAAGGCCAGGTTGGGGCTGCAGGCAAAGAGGCATCTGAGCAGCCGAGAGAAGCAAGCAGAGGCGGTCAGGACTAAGCAGGCAAGATGAGAGACAGTGGGGCAAGCAGGTAACCAAAACATTCAGAGAACCGTAGCAAGCAAGCAGACAGATGAGACAGGTAAGCAAGCCAAGTAGGCAAGCAGATAAGGAAGCAGGCAGGCAGGACAGGCAGACAAGCCAAGCAAGCAGGAATCAAGCAGGGCAGACAAGCCAAGCAAGCAGGAAAGCAAGTAGGCAGACAGGCAGACAAGC
>NW_020872889.1:17500-25000 GCF_003789085.1 Penaeus vannamei
TTTGGCATCCCTTGGCGTGGCCTTCTCTGCCTCTGCTAACTGTATAAGGCATCGGCGACCGCTTCGGAAAGATATATAGTATATATATGAAGGGAGAACAAGTGTGGGGAGAAATATATTGTATATGCATGTGAAAACGCATACACACGCGCGCGCTCACACACACACATGCACACGCACACACATGCACACACACACACATGCACACGCACACACATGCACACACACACATGCACACGCACACACATGCACACGAACACACATGCACGCACATACATGCACACGCACACACACACACGCACACGCACACGCACACGCACACACATACACATACACATACACATACACATACACACACACACATACATACATACGCACGCACACACACACACACACACACACACACACACACACCACACACACACACACACACACACACACACACACACACACACACACACACACACACACACACACACACACACACGCACACACACTGATAGATAGATAGAGAGAGAGAAATCCATCTTTCATTTCCTTAATGAGTGTTTTTTTTCTTCTTTTTTTCTTCCTCGTAAGGATGGCATCAGTTCCGCGTTTTATTTCGGTGCAGTTTTTAAGAGATGGCATTTCATCGACCATTAGGAAACTCAAGACGGCCGTTCCGTTTTTTATTTACAATATGTTTAATCTTGTAAAATAAAATACTTTAGGAATATCGACTCCCTCTCCCTCTTTCTCCTTCTCTCTCCTATTTCTTTTTCTCCCCTTTTTCTCTATTTCTTTCCTCTTTTCTTTCTTTTTCTTCTCTTTCTCTCTCTCTCTCCTCTTTCTCTCTCTCTCTCCTCCTCTCTCTCTCTCTCTTTCTCTTTCTCTCTTTCTTTCTTTCTTTCTTCTTTCCTTTCTTTTCTTTTCTTTCTCTCTCTCTCTCTCTCTCTCTCTCTCTCTCTCTCTCTCTCTCTCTCTCTCTCTCTCTCTCTCTCTCTCTCTCTTCTCTCTTTCTTCTCTCTCTCTCTCTCTCTCTCCCTCTCCCTTTCTCTCTTTCTCCCTCTCCCCCCACCTCTCTCTCTCTCTCTCTCCTCTCCTCTCTCTCTCTCTCTCTCTCTCTCTCTCTCTCTCTCTCTCTCTCTCTCTCTCTCTCTCTCTCTCTCTCTCTCTCTCTCTCTCTCTCTCTCTCTCTCTCTCTCTCTCTCTCTCTCTCTCTCTCTCTCTCTCTCACTCTCACTCTCACTCTCACTCTCACTCTCACTCTCACTCTCACTCTCACTCTCACTCTCACTCTCACTCTCACTCTCACTCTCACTCTCTCTCTCCTCTCTTTCTTTCTTTCTTTTTTCTTTCTATCCTATTCTTGCGTCGCAAATGAACAAGGATATTCTTTACTCACATTCACAACGAAATAGATTTTCATAACATCAAAGAAAAGGGAATTATAAGATATTTGGGGGAATAAAATGACGTAAAAGACAAAAGTATATCTTCCCCAATGCATAAAAGTCATTTTTTCTCGAACAGATTCCCCCCCCCCATAATTCTTGCCTTCCCCAATATGAAAAAAACTTTTCAGAAATTGATATTCATATTCGAGATAATCATGTTCTTGCGTAATTTCTTTGTGGTGAAGGATAGAGTGGGTAGTTGGAGGGATAGAGAGGATAGTTGGAGGGATAGAGGGGGTAGTTGGAGAGATAGAAGGGGTAGTAGGAGGGATAGAGGGGGATTAAGAGGGTAGTTGGGGGATAGAGGGGTAGTTGGGGATAGAGGGTAGTTGGGGGATAGAGGGGGGTAGTTTGGGGATAGAGGGGTAGTTGGGGATAGAGGGGGTAGTTGGAGGGATAGAGAGGGTAGTTGGGGGATAGAGGGGGTAGTTAGAGGAGTAGAGGGGATAGTTGGAGAGATGGATAGATATAGATATTCAAGCAAAATAGACAAGCATCTGAATATTATAATGAAAGGGGTTGAATAATGGAAAAGGAGGGAGGTAATAGGTTTATAAATAATGTAATAGAATAGAGAAAAAAGATGAGGGAAAGTGAATAAAATAAAGAAATATTAAGAAGAAAGAGAGATAGAGAGTAAGGGAGATTGGAAAGCCTATCAGTAGATGCTGTTCATATCCTTTTAAAAGTTCCTTCGTGGTAAAATCCTCCAACTTCCTTTTTGTGGCAGATTTTCCCTCGATAATCATGAAATGTAAGTTATTAAAAAACACTCATGCTATTTTTTTTCTTCGAATATCCTTTGTCGAATAATCATTTTTGAAATGTTATTTGTTTTATATTTGTTTGCATCGAATTTTATTAAGGGATTAGTCATATGCAATATGAATAAACGAAGAAGAATATGCAAATAAGATTAAATAGACGGAGACTAAATATAAAAGATGTGTTTTTATTTTCTCAATAGACGGCCAAGAAAAACATGCTATTTTAGTACTTGGGATTTCCTTCTTTTTCACCTCTCTTTCTTTTCGCTCCTTTTTATTGCCATTCTCCTTCTTTTCCTCCTCCTCCTCCTCCCCTTTTTGTTGCAGCTGTTCCTCCTTCTACTTTTTTTTCCTCCTCATTCTCTTCCTCTTTCTGTTGCTCCTCCTCAGTCTCCTTTTCACCCTCCTTCTTCCCCCGTCCTCCTCCTCTTCCACCTCCCACCTCCTCCTCTCTTCCTTATCCATCCAAGACGCCCCTTGAGACGAGCACCGCCCCCCCCCTCTCGCCTCCAGCAACGAATGGAGAGTTTAAAGCGAAGAAAAGGAGAAGAGAAGACGCTGCAATATCTCCATCGTCTTCGCGGAATTCAGGATACGTTTTAGATTGGATTTAGGACCATAGTTCACAGGGAGGGAATAAATACATCAGAATTGTTTGTACAGGTTAATGATGAGGAAATAACTACTGTGGGGTTATCGAGTTTTGTATTTAGAGAATATCATAAAATAACATCCGTTTTTTATTTGATATCGGTATATAAAGTTTTCATAGTTTTTTTGTGGCAACGTTAACAAAGGAAAGTGACATCAATCTGCTGAATGTGTACAGGTGAGGATGTGACGTCACGAGCACAGCATTACGTCATGCCTGACCCTACAACGTCACTGATGACGTCACATCGCAAATCGACCTGTGTTTTATTGCGAAAGATCGAAACGGTAATACTCGAGTGAAAATTCAGACCCATTTTCTTCCTGTCATGAGTGTGGCGTGTGGATCCCCCCTCCCCGTCTGCCCTCCCCTCCCCCCTCCCACAGTGCTTCGGGAGGCAGCCGCGTCAGCACGAATGCGTCAGCGCGCCCTGTCCCGTCGTCTGCGAGGCCTGCAGAGCCTTGTAGAGTTCGTGCCACAGCCTCAGCGCCTCCGGATCCGCCGCCCCCACGCCCCTCTCGCCTCCGCCCTCGGGAAGGGACAGCCTGCCCCTCCCGGCCGCCGCAGCTGCAGCCGAAGGATCTAGTCGTAGGACCTCCTCCCGCGGTCCGTGCTGGGCCGAGTACGGGAGAAAAGGGACTTGGGAAGGTTGTTGAGCACGTCCGGCCGGTACATGTTGACCAGGTACTGTGGCATCATGGAGCCGAAGCCGCGCTTGTCCGCTGCGGGTCCTGTGGGGATTCGGCCGCGCCTCAGCCAGTCCTCCTGCAAGGGATGTCGGGAGATGGGTGTTAGGATTAGGGCGGAATGGGCGTGCGCAGCCAGATTCCGAGTATCTGCTGCGTCCACAAATAGGAAAGTTTTATCGACTTTTGTTATTTGTCGTGCGTATGATAAGGGTTTGTCAGATAGCTCAAATCTGCAAAAGTATTAGCATTTGCAACTATATGTTTAGTGTTTACAAATTTGATTTGATATTTTTGCGTGTTACTGTATACGGATAAATTTTGTTGTGTGATAAAATTTTATTTGAAACGTAATAAAGTCCTGTTCTGGTCATTAGTTAAATGGATCACATTTTTAATCATGCTTAACAACTTTCCTATCTTCGGTATAGAGAAATAGAGAAAATACAAATAGCGTACGACAAGGAAAAGAAGAAAAAATGTGCTGGCCTATCCTGTCATGAACGGAAAAAGGAAGGAACAAGAAAAAAGAGGAATAAAGGGAGGAAGAAGAGGAAGAGCGTTTTTGCTGACGAGTAATTTTACATCGATTTTTAGCCTCTTTTTGTCGACCAAGCAGAAGACATCCATTGAACGATACAATTTGATTTCAGAAAGGCATGTCAATACCCAGTCCTTAAAGCATATAGCCATTTCGTTGATCGATCAGTGCGTCTACCTTCTGCAGACATTCAGAAGGGTCAGTTTAATAGAAAGAAAATAAATAGAAAAGGCAAAGGACAGAAGCAAAGGGAAGAATGATATATAGACTTTCAGGGAGGATTCTCAATAAAAATACACACAAAGTACACACAGAAAAAAATCCCAGGTACCAGGGTAAATAAGTGCACACAAAAGACTGTGTATATACGTATATGCGTATACATGTGCGTATGTCTACACGTCTGTATGCGTCTGTCTATACACCACACTGACATCGCCCTCATTACTGCCAACCCCGCGTGACCTGCCCCTCGACCTCTCACCTGGACGGGGTAGTCGGCCACCTCGAGTTCTGGGTCGAAGCCGTCGCGTGAGGCCTGAGTCCCTGTCCGTTTCTCCCAGAAGCCCCGTTTGAAGCCACTTGTGGGCGGGTAGGCGGGTCGTTCTGGGTCGTCGCGGAAGGGCATGGGCGGGTCGTTGAGCACCTCAGGGGGGAAGTTGTAGCCCGGGTGTGCCAGCGACAGTGCCATCGTCGTCGCCATGACCAGTGCCGAAAGGCTGAGGGTTAGGCCTAGGTTTTGCTGTGGGGGAGGGAAGGGAGGGAGACGGTGAGAAAGAGAGAGAGATAAGAGAAAGAGAGAGAGAGTGAGTGTGAGTGTGTGAGAATGAGAGTGAGAGAGAGAGAGTGAGTGTGTGAGTGTGAGAGTGTGAGTGAGAGAGAAAGAGAGAGAGATACTTGAGCAATTCACGTATGTGTGTGTGTGCTCTATTGATATCTGGCTTGTCATTCACAACCTATAGCTTTAAATAGATACCTGCATTTCAATCTTCCACATGCAATGGAAAGAAGACATCGATATTAAAGTCAAGAAAGTGAAAGGAATGCACAAAGATTCGACATTCCGCCTCGATCGACTCGTTAATAGCCGAACGGACATTTTTATCGCTAATGCTCATTTCTACATTTCAATTCAGTTTCTTAGAATCATGCGGTTTATTGCGTATACTTTCGTAGAAGTATTTATCATTATTATTAGTATTCTTCTGTATTCATTCCTTCATTGCAGCCTCTTACGTTCGAATCTCGCATAAGAACCTCGTAATTTGAGAACTTTCGTTAATAACAAACAACTTTTCTTTCTACCGGTTAAAACTCACCCCCAGAATTTATTTCGATAATCAAAAATTAAATCGCGATTAGATAAAATGTACCTCCTTGAATGATTCAACGGAGAAAAAAAAATCGAAGACCGTGAATTAATTAAAGCCCGCCCACCTCGCCCTCAAAATGCTATTATCAAGATGGTGTTTGAAGGAAAATAAGGAATTAATCTCGTCGAGATGTTTAAAGACAAACATTAATCACATTCAGGATTGGGAGGGAAGGAAAATCCAATCTCGAATTCGGGAAATTTAATTAATATTGACTTTGCGGATGATGGAATTTGCTCGCCTTGGAAAATGCGCGGGAAAAGCAAGAATGCAGACTATGGGGGCAAAATAAGCGGTGTTTTCAACGATATTCGTCTGTAATCTTTCGTCGGAATTATCGGGAACATTTCGAGAAAATATTTTTTTTTGTATTGCACTTCTTCATTTGTTACGTTAATTCTGTTTGATTCTTTTCTTGGTGTGTGTGTGTGTGTGTGTGTGTGTGTGTGTGTGTGTGTGTGTGTGTGTGTGTGTGTGTGTGTGTGTGTGTGTGTGTGTGTGTGTGTGTGTGCGTGCGTGCGTGCGTGCGTACCCGCGCGCGCTATTAATATATGCGTTTGTAATATTATAAAAAGTTTACTATCCTAGTAATTTCGTAATTTGGCTCATCCACCGACGGGACTCCAATATATCTTTATCAATATATTTCTTCCCACTCTCCCACTTTCGCCTTTTCAGAGAGGGAGTGATTGATTATTTGAGATGATTTTCCGCGCCATTTTCAAAGGGAGAAGAACGTATTACTCCTTGTGAACGGTCTTGCCAACGGTCTCTTTGTGCGGATCCAAGTGTGTCTGCCTCTTGTGCCGATTTGGCTGCAGGTTAGGCGATGCGGGACTTTTGCGTGCTTTATCTATTTGTGTGTGTCTGTGTGTGTCTGTATATATATAATATGTATATATATATATATAATATATATATATATATATATATATATATGTATAATATATATATACATATATGTATATATATGCACATATATATACATATACATACGTGTGCGTGCGTGTGTGTGTGTGTACGTGTATAAAAATATGTATATATGTTTATATGTATATGTATATATATATATATATATATATATATATATATATATATATATATATATATATATATATAATTCTCTCATTTAGACACTGATAAGGAAGGGAGTATGAAAGCAAAAGTACTAGTTCATTGCTTTCAGAAATGCATCTTTTATATATATCTATATACATACATACAGGCATATAGATAGGAAGATAGATTTATAAATATATGTATGTATATATATACATATATATACATATATGCATATATATTCTAGACATTTTTATCGAAGAAAGTAAAGAAGCAAAACGAATCAACGCTTTGTGGCCGCCATGAGCATTCGAAAATGAATCAAATGGAAAATGGGAAGAAAAATACGAAATGAAGTTCCAACCATGTCTTATTTATCTGTCTTTCATATAATTATTTTCATAAAAAATATACTGCTAACGACGAGAGGGTTAGTGGACTAGAATGAATATATTCAGATACAAGAAGTAAGAAAACTGAAAAGGGAAACAGGAAGGAGAGATAAATGAAGGGTATGCAAAGCACTTTAACGAAAACACCGGGGAAAGAAAAGATAAGAATAAAAGATATCGTAGAAATAAATGGATACATTTAAATACAGTATATAAATAAACTTTAAACCGAAATGAGAAATAACACAAATCTATCACCCTTAAGATCAATCAGTCAGTCAAAAAAAATGTAATACAATATCAAAATATAAATAAATGTAAATGTTCGTTATCCCTCGACCAATGGCAGTTACACTAAAGAGAGAAAAGAAGAAAAATATTTGGCGACTAAAAAATAAAAATTGTTACTCCCTAGATTTCAGCATCAGCCAGTGACGAAGAAGAAAGAAAAGGGACTATGGATATAAGATAAAGAATCGAATAGACATCA
This sequence comes from Penaeus vannamei, assembly GCF_003789085.1. Taxonomy (NCBI): domain Eukaryota; kingdom Metazoa; phylum Arthropoda; class Malacostraca; order Decapoda; family Penaeidae; genus Penaeus; species Penaeus vannamei. The sequence goes on from NW_020872889.1 coordinate 24,900, forward strand.
AAAGCAATGATATTTAAAAATAACGCCCTACCACAGAAAAAAAGAATAAGAACACGTAGAAATAGCTATAAAGAATAACCAACGAATGAGGCAAGAACGCA
>NW_020872889.1:45000-50000 GCF_003789085.1 Penaeus vannamei
GGACCTATGTTGAGATTGTTATGTATTTGAGATCGTTATTTATTCGACATTTTAAAAGGTGCGTTGGTTCTCATTTCAAAGATATATGTACGTCACCGAAGCATTTGTTTACATATCTATATTCTAAGACATATCAACATAGCAAAATTTAGTGTATTATGATTAACATTTATAAATGGTTTGTTTACATGTTTAAAATTTATTTGGGGGAAAGCAGTAATTTCATTATTTTAAACGAATTCTTGTCAGATGAGTCGTTGCTCTTGAATATACAGGTAGGCTTAGTGCTAGTATAAAACTCGTGTTTTACCCTATGTTGAAATGCTTGATAAATTGATTAACAATTATGGAATGCCTATGCATTGAATTGTCATAATTCAGACAAGTCGTTGCTCTCTTCCAGTATACAGAGGGAGACAAGAAAAGGATGAGAAAATACAACGGAAACAGCTTGCCTTAAAGCTTTGTTGCTAGGGAATCTATATTCTTATTTATTGTTATTTTAATGGCTCATGGGTACAGCAACGGAATTGATCGTAGGTGATAGTTCTGGTGGTGTCAATGAATAGATTGAGAATGAAATTATTTTTTAGAGTGAAGCGTAAGAGAAGAAAAGTGTGTAAAGAAAAATTGGCTTATGTACAAGTAAAATCATGGAAAGAACACTGATAGACTGGGTGTGAGGGTCTCAATTCCGTCTCATTTATATCTTTATTTTATTTATTAAAGTGATTATTTATTTATACATAGCAGGAAAATGGAGCGTATAGAATTAAACTTGAATCAAATTAGTTGAGAATATCATTTGTTTAAATCATCATATCTATTGCTAATATTTACATAATGATATGCCACCTATTTTTTATTATTCATTTATTGAAAAAAATATTGATGGTTAAAAATGTTTCTATGAACGTTGTGATATTTGGCACGCACTCAACAGAAGAATGAATTATTCATTCCCACCCCACAAGCCTTAAAAAATTGTTAGGTTACGTTACCCAGAAATTTGAAAGTAAAAATTTAGTAAACAGATTTTATTTTGTATATAAAAAAAATCTTATTATGACATTGGTAGGCAGTAGTTATGGATTGTTTTTGTTCCTTGTTTGTGTGATAAAAATTAGGGTAAGAGAAATATTCGTTGATCGCAAAGTAATATAAGGTTAGGTTATATCAGTAAAATGATTAGGGATGGCATACATGGTTTCAGAAGTGTTGGCAACAGTGATGCGACGACTACGGGTGTGCAGAGCAGCATGATTGCCAATATAAGCAATGCAGTTAAGGAAGATTCACCCCTGGGGAGTAACCAACACAGGCAGGTGGGGGCATGTCCAGTTAACGGGAAGATCTCCTCAGCCAGGACAGCGTCTAGGAGTTAATGACTAAGTCTACCAAGAATGGCTGCGCTAAACGGAAAAACTACAAATGGCGGAGTCATCGGATCGCAGTTCTTATCCGGAAACTGGTAAAGAAAGATAGCTACCCTCCTACACCTCTGCTTGGCCCCAAGGTTATCGCTTACGAGCAAATGTCCAACGGGACAAAGTGATGTGGGTGAGAATATGATTTGGTGAAACAAGTAGAAAATATTATGTTGCAATGTGATAGTAGAAAATGAGATTGAAAATATAATGATAAGGTGCTGTTTGAAAGGAGCCAGTGTCTTTTCCAAAGGTGCTATAATGTATCCATTGCTAGATTATGTTAATGCATAGTTGATTTATGAATATTGATTTGTATTACTAACGTCTTTATTTGTTTCATATGTGTCGTTTCTTAGTAAGGAGTCTTACATACATTTTTTAGAGGCACACAAAATTTCAATATATTAATTCTTCCCAAAGGAGGGGCCCATGTCGAGATTGTTATTTATTTGACATTTTAAAAGATGAATTGGTTCTTATTTCCATGATATATTTGTCACTGACTTTTTTTTACACTTTTTTATATTTCTAAAGGCTTATCAATATAGCAATATTTATTGTTATAACAAATAGTAATCATTTATGAATGGTTTGTTTAAATGTTAATTAATTTGGGGGCAAGCAATAAGTTTGATATTTTAACAATTTCTTGTCAGACAAGTTGTTGCTTCCCTCCTGTATACAGGTAGGATCAGGGATAGTATAAAAGTCAAGTTTTAACCTGATATTTTATGTTGAAATGCTTGATAACGAGGATTAACGTAATTATGGAGTGCCTGTGTATTGAATTGTCATAATTCAGAGGAGTCATTGCTTTTCTCCTGTATACAGAGAAAGGCCAGAAAAGGATGAGAAAATACAACGAAAACAACACGCCGTAATGATTTGTTGCTAGGGAATATTTATTTGATATTTATTTATTTAGTTATTTTACAGTAACGGAATTAGTTGTAGTTGACATAAAGTGTCCATACCAAATTATATTCAAGTATTGTAGATGTTTATTTTGTGTGAAAAGGACATTTTTTTCAAGGTATTCTGTTATTGCTTCTGTTTTGTTTTCTGTAGGGATTCCTTCAGTCAGTTATGAATTTTGCATATTAACTTTTTAATAGGCACACTAAATTTCACTATATTGATATTTTCCAAAGGGGGGGGGGACCTTTGTCGAGATCACTTTTTATTCAACATGTAAAAGGGTGCGTTGGTTCTAATTTTATAGATGTATGGACTCCACTGAAATGTTTGTTTACATGCTGTTTTTTATATTCTTAAGGGTATATCAATATAGCAAATTTGAATGTCAACACTTGGACTAAATTATAATGACTATCTGTGAATGGTATGTTTGTTTAAATGTTAACAATTCACTTTGGAGATAGCAATAAGTTCAATATTTTAGCACCTCATCAGAGGAGACTTGTTGCTCAACAAGTATATCAAGTGCTGGTATTTTAGGTCTGATAATATAGAATGTAATGCTTGCTAAGTGTATTGTATTGATTTGGGATAACTGTGTATGGGGCTCCTGTCTCATACACAGAGAGAAAAAAAGAGAAAATTTGTGGTGAAAACAACATGCCATGATGCCTTGTTGTTAGGAACATTTATTTAGTTATTTATTTAGTCATTTTATTGGCCCGTGGATACAGCAACGGAATTAGTCATAACTGACAGCTCCGGCAATATCAGTGATTAGATTGAAAGTGGAATTATTTATCAAAGTGAAGGGTAAGAGAGGAAAATTATGAAGATTAAAAAGAACAACTATTTTATGTGCAAGTAAAATCATGGTAAGATTCTGGTGGAAAGGGGTTTGAAGGGCTTGATTCCATCTCACGTGTGTTTTTATTTTGTTTTTGAAAATGATTGATTGATTATATTAGGAAAAATTAGTGTATAGAGTATATTGATATGAATTAAGGTAGTTGTGAATATTGCTTATTTATATTATTCTATCTATTGCTAAGCTTTGCATTATGATATGCGACATGTTTATTATTATTTGTTTATAGAATAAAATGTTAATGGTTAAAAATGTTTATGATCATTGTATATTTGGCACACTAAACAGCGGAATGAATTCAACTCTCCCCACGACCCTTAAGACCGTTAAAGTCACGCTACCCACATTAAATTTGATAGAATAATTTTCAGGAACAAATTTCATTTTTGTATATGAAAAATTCTATATGCGAGATATGCGTACAGACACACACATACACATATATATCAACATGAATGTATATATATACATGTATATATATATATATATATATATATATATATATATATATATATATATATATATATATAGGTAGAGACATAGGTATATATGTATATGTATATTTATATAGATAGATATAAATATAGATATTTACGCACACATATACACATATATATATTATATATATATATATATATATATATATATATATATATATATATATATATATATATGTATATATATATATATATATATATATATATATATATATACTATATATATATATATATATATATATATATATATATATATATATATATATATATATATATATATATATATATATATATATATATATATATATATATATATATATTATATATATATATATATATATATATATATATATATATATATATATATATATGCTCATAAAAAATGTATGCATATAGGAATAACCATAGTCATAAATCGTACATCATAATTATTGTGGTTGGTGCTATAATGATGATAATCTTAATGCTTATAGATGCCATTATTGACACCAACATTACCATCATCCTCATCACGAAATGGAATCACAATAACGGTAATAGCAGAAAAATCAAACCCGAGAATACTTGCAACAGAGAAAACAGGAATAGACAAGAAAAAAACGAAGGATTAAAAAGAATAAAGAATCAAAACGAGAAACCAGATGATATATAGAGAAGTAAAGAAAGGAAAAAGTAAGGAAAAAGTGATCATTTTCCCGCCTGAATGAACTTACTAATGGCGGAAGAAGCGCCGAGGGGAAGAGAAGAGAGAAGAGAGAAGAGAGGAAGGAAAGGGGCAGGGAAGAGAGGAGAGGAAAGGGCAGGCTGAGAAGTGAAAGAGGAAGAGAGGAGAGGAAAGGAGCAGGGGAAGAAGTGAAAGGGAAGGCAAAAAGGAGTGGATGAACAATCATCTTATATGTGTGTGTGTGCGTGCGTATGTTTGATTGTGTGTGTTTTATATCTTTGTGCATGTGTACGTGTATACTTTTTATGCACATGCATTTTCTATTATCACATATATACGTATATGTATATATATATGTATGTATAGTATATATATGTATATGTATATATATTGCATATGATATGAGCAGGTATTTTAACAGTCACCGAGAAAGTCTGCGGGTTTCACGCGCCGTTTTTAAGTAACTTTTTAATGAAAGACTGGACTAAACTTTTACTTGGGAACCGGAACAGGTGCGCTATAATTTTGTGAAAGAGTTCAAGACAGGATTAACACTGTGCAAAGTGATTTGGCGGGAGTACAAGGTTCAAGTTTTTTTCTGTGATTAAGGAGTTCTAAATAAT
>NW_020872889.1:55000-63943 GCF_003789085.1 Penaeus vannamei
GGGGTTTTGGGGAGCAGAGCCCCCCATAAACCTGCCCTTTGGGCAATTTTGGGCATGCCTAGTCATGACAACTTAGATTGATAAAGATTTTTTTTACCTGGAATTGGGGACTTGGACTTGTTTTGTGGTGAGTGCATCCATACTTTAAAAAATTACCAAAGATTGTGTTCCATTGTGGGGGTTAGAAAATTAAATTTTTATTTTTAAATATGTGCATCAAACCAAGAATGTGCACATGGGTAGGAAGACTGCACGAGGTTTCACTTGCAAACTGACCACTGGAACTATCATATCAATATTGTTGGCTTTGTTTGCAGTGGAAATAGTCATCGGACTCCTTCTCATCACACATGAATAAATCTTATGATATAGATATGATCTGTGAAGGCCCAATTTGCATGATAATAAGATTTACCACAGAAAGTTCAAATTGTCCTCCTGCAGTTATGATACTAACCATCCAGTGGTCATTTTCCTATGTGACAAGTAACTGTCAGGAAATCACAGTTATTCTCAGAGTTGCCAAGAAGTTCCACTGAAGTTGAGTATAACTTTATCTTAAGGGGACCGTCCCGGAAAATGGCCACCTTTCCTTACTCTATACAAGTTCATTTTAAGAAATTTTTCAGAGACCAGCAGTTTTGTAAGATTTTGGATCTTGGACACGGTAGAAGTCAAAGTACCTTTACTTTAGTATAAGCACTCCCTCTTGGCATCATCTGACCTAAGCCCAGTCTCATCACCTTTATTCATTGTAAAATATTAATTTTTTTTTTTTTTCTTCTTTTTCTTGGTTTATTTTTTGATAATTTTTTGACATTGTTATTACTGAACCATTTTCAGAGAAAATATACTGAAAAATACGCCATGAAATACCACACAAATTGTTAGGGTCAGGAAAGGTGGCAGAACTAATGATGTCACCACGTTTGGCCAATGAGAGGGCGCTATGAGATGCTAGAATATAAATTATTTGTATAATTTACTTGTTATTGTTATGATCATCAGTAGTAAAACCAAAGTTCCCATTTTTTATTTGCAGTAACAAAGAGTTCCCTACCATTAACAGCCATCAGAATACTCCAAGGAAAAAGTCAGGTTCATGTTTAGGTTCAATAGGCTAAATGGAAATGGAACTACCTTGTTACATGTTCTTTGGTAGAAGTTATATGTGTAATGGTATTTTTGAGGTAGGTAAAAATAGTATGAGTTGAAAAGAATTATTTTTCTTTCTTTAATGAGCTGATTTTATGACCATTGAATATCAATAAAAAAACATTGCTTTTAATATAAATTTGGATTGTGCTGATTGAGGTTGAATGTAGGTTTTATGAATTTAGGATGATTTGGCTTCTATCTTGCCAAAGATATTTCTACCTATTTTTTCCCAACTTAATAATACCTTTCTAGTTTGCTATTTTTGTTATTATTGTAAACAACTTATAGAATATATTTGTTTTAAACATATTAAATTTTGCCATATTATTTCCATTTATAGATTTTAAACTATCATCTTACAAGGATTAACAAGTAAATTCACAAACTTTGCAAGGGAAAGCTAGTTTTTTTTCCAGGGAGTTAGGTAATTTCTCTGAATAGGACTGTATTGAAATGACACCTTAGCTTCTGTGCTTTAGAAAAGCCACCAAAACATGCCCTCAAACATATGGAACTTATATAGCAGTCATACTTATCTCAAAGTACTTGATGTATAAGATAGAAATAGATACTTTGTTTCATACATATTTGAATAATGTATGATGCATTTAATGTATTTGGGGAATGATGGTTAACTCATTGGTGTCGAATAATCACACTGTCCCTTGCCTTGAATTTTCAGGAAAAATAGTTTTTTGTAATGCTATTAAAACTGATGTTATTATGATTAATATAATATTAGCAATGCTAATTGCAATAAAGAATGAAAACAAACATCAAAAAAAAGGGTAGACAGGTCAACTCTTGTCTACTAGTAAGTGATTAAGTATTTTTGGAGCCATCTTTGTGTAAAGACAAGCAATAAAGATGTCTTCCATTAAATATCTTCTACTCGAGTCTTACCTGCAAGTTATTGTATTTTAAACTCAAATCTTTTTCTTTTACAGCAATGATCCCCATACACTGTTTAGGGAGATGTCCCTTATGGAGACCAGTAATGAGGCTAAACATCCCAGAACTTTCTTCAAGACCCCATTTATGCAAAGGAGTGCGTGGTATGTACATCAGTGATGCCTAAATAAGAACTTCATATGTTATCCCTTTCTACAAAGTACTTCATTTTTATGCTTTATAAATGTCTGTTTTGGAGGTTCATAGTCTATTATTCCTAAGCATAGTTTATTATGATAAGTAATTATAAGTTTGTATAGATATAAATGGCATGTAAGTTTTTTATGATGTAGTGCCACTGTGCTTTGTTTATGCTCATCATAGAGACACTATATATTAGAGTGAGTGTGCTGTTCCATTGTCTGTTTACAATTACTACTGGCAAGCCTCATGTGGGGGTCATCTTGGTGGTGTCTCAGTACATGACATGATAATTATTAAAATGTTATTTACATTACTAATAACAGTATAAGATACAGGAAAATATTTCCTAAAATCGAGGATAAGGGTAAACGGATGAAATAGGTAGTATTAGTAATTGGCTCATTGGTAATTGTGAAAAAAAAACAATTGATAAACTAAACTCACAGTGGGCATGGCATGTACTTGCATGCCATCTCCAGTGGCATTGGGTTAAAGAATGGTCCTCCGAAAGCACTAGTTCTTAAACTAAGAACCATGGCAAGTAGTGTATGTAGTAAAATGAGTGTGTAATTACATGTAGAGTCTTTGTGTCATTTTCTACAATGTATTCATGTAAGTGCAGAGTCTCTGCCCCTTGTAGTAGAGAGTAAAATTGTGTGTGTGGAAAACCTATTACAGAGTCTCTGCCCCTTTTAACATGAAAACTAAACTAATTGGGTGTGGGCCTGTTGATGGGTTGTACATTATCAGTGCCTCAAAGCTACTGTCTGACTGAAAGCAGACAGTAGCATCCTTCTATTGTATATGTAATGAAATATGGTAATTAATATTTACAGACATTAGAGTATAGAGTATATATAGAGCACAAAGAGATATTTTTATCCTTATTTGCAAGGGGCTTGAGAGAGAACTGATTTGAGCCCATGAGGAAGTTAGAATCACATAAGTAGGAAAAGAAGTTAAGAAGTTTGAGAAACACTACCAAAAATGAACAGCCATTTTATTTTTTTTTTATTTTTTTTTTTATGATCCCTTACCTTAAGGAAGTTTTAGGTTTAAGTGTACTAATTAATAGTCCTTCCTGTATAAGTATGTATGCCAAGGGTGTTTAAAACTTTTGACCTACCGATTTTAGTGTGCAAAATTTTTTTTAGCGTTTTTATTGATCCTCCTCTTCTTTCACTTTCCTAAGATGTGAGAACAGTGTTGAAAAGATGAAAGGCTGTCTTTGTGTCAGTCATGAACGGCCTCTGGGAGCCATGGGCACAGTATTCCCTTGGTTAATTGGCTAGCCCTTACCCCTTATATGGACCCAGAGGGGTAGACCTTTTCTTTTACCCATTTTATTCAGGCTCACCATAGCCAATAATGAAGATTTTTTACCCTTAATATAGGCAATAAGGCTTGCCCCTTTATCAACTAGCCTATCTGAATACGATTTTAATGGTTTTCTGACCCCTGTTCCTCTTGACCATGGCTCAGACCACCAATACTAATACCCCCTGCTCAACATTTATTGACAGCTCTATCCACTCCAAACCACCCTCCTATGTTATTATTCAACCTTCAGAGTGCACCCATTCCTCTCTCCCAACATTTTCCTCTCCATCTCTTACTGCACAGTCTTCTTCAATGTCTACCCCCCCTTCCCTTATTTCTACTTTTCATCTTTATTGTCCTCCCCCCATAGAACTACTCCACTCGATACCACCCCAACTTCCTCTTGCCTCCTTTCTACCACCTCTACCCTTACAAACCTTCTGAATACTCTCTTTATCCTAGCCAAGTGGGATCAATTCTTTGTGATACCCCCAACAGCCCCCTATTCTGAAAATGCCCTTCTCTTTCAACAGTGCCTCTAAGAACAAGTAGGCAAAGTTACCTTTCATAGTCGCTCCGATGGTTCATGCCTTGTCACAGTTGCATCTAAATCCCAAGCTTGTGGACTATCTACCCTGACCCATTCCTATTGAACCAAACCCTTCTCTTAATATTTGTACTGGAACTGCTTCTATAACCCCAAATGCTTGTCCTATATACAACAAGAACTGGTCAAACTGTGAAAATGACCTACATACTTGCCTTGCTGAATATGATGCAGTGGCAGTACAGTGCTACACTATTCCTCCCAGAAGCCAGCATAAGGTCCATGTCAATAATGTAATGATTAACTTTCTCATCACTGTCAGAAATGTTGGCATTTTGGCCACCCAGCCAAACACTTTCACTCCACAGCTCTCTCTCCTCTATATGCCCAACTTGGTCGTGACCGTTCAAATTGCCCTGCTCAGTCACGTAACTGTGGAATCTCCTATAATGTATTTTATAGGACAGGGGTTGGCAACCTTTTGAACATAGTGTGCCAGTTGATAATTAATGCTTTCTTATTCATAACCTTGCATGCCATTTTTTTTTTTTTTTTAGCACTGGATACCCAGATGTATTTTCCTACACATGCATAACACAAATGTAATATTTTTGTAGTATTTATTATTCTTTGTAACAAAAAATAAATGTTTTATCATTTTAGATTTATACTCACCATATTATCTTACTGTTTAACTTTTTCTTTGCTCCTCTGAATCACATTGCATGCCATAGACAAGCGCTCTGCGTGCCACGTGCGGCTGACCTCTGTTATAGGAGCTGCCCTGACTATAAGCTCAAATATGAGGTAGCAGTCCTAAGATTCAAACTAGCCCTCACTCTATGTGAGGCCAGACAGGAAGCATAACGATGATTTTCTATCTCAACTTATTCCAAAACAGTCCTTTGTTCTGCTCCCTACCATTACTTGCCCTATTCCTGTCAAATTCCATTTCCAGTTTAGATCCAGATACTCCACTGTCTACCTGTCCTACATTTTCCTCCTCTTCTGGTCCTCAGATATCTATCTCTTCTTCTCCTCCTTACAAGAGAACTTTGTTTCTCAGTCCTTTTCACCCAACTCCCCTCTAGAAACTCTTGAAGACATCCAAAACTTCCTAAAGATGACCCAAGGGAACACTCTGCTCCCTCCAATCCCTCTGTTCCTACTCCTTCTACATTTAAAGTATTTGCCAATATCCATCCTCCTCCTCCTCAAGTTCCCCCCAACATACCCCAATACCCCTATCCTCTCTATTGCTCTCACCTGAATGCTCACAGGAATCCCGTCTGTCACAAGTGTCCTTCTCAAGACCCCTCCCCTCCAAACATTCTTCCTGATACTTCACCACCTTTCCAAGTCCCTATTTCTCATCCCCTAGATTCTTCTCCTACTTCTCAAACAGCCACCTCTGTTTTCCTTGAACAATGTCCCTATTCCTTCCCCAGTCACAGATACACTGCAATTCACTCAAAGCACTATCCCCTTAACCCTTCCTATTTTACTAATCTCTACTCCCCTTCCCGGATTATTCTCCTACTTTTCCAAGAGCCATCTCTGTTTTCAATGAACATCATTCGTATTCCTTCCCCAGTGACCAATACATTGCATTTCACTCAATCGCCCTACCCCTTAACCTTCCTATTTTTACTAATCTCTGCTCTACTTTTGCTCCTTTCCTCTACTTTTGCTCCTTTTTCCCTTTTCACTACCATGGTATCCTATAATGCTCTCTAATCTTTGACATCTAATACATTTTACCCTAATCTGTAACTCCTCTTTACCCTTTTCAACACAATACTTTGCCATAGTGCTATATGACCTTTGATGTCGAGCACTTTTATTTGTTTCAAATATTAAATGGTTTGTCTTTTATAGTCCGTATGTATATAAATAATTGTAATCACAGAAAACAAAAACTAAGTTTTATTCATATCTTTGCAGTATTAGTGCCTAGGTTTCTTCAAACATCAGCAAACTGGAGGTTCAAAGAAGACAATAAAACAACTGCCTTGGCTGTGTTGGATAATGTCAAGCAGGTATAGCAGATGTGAATTTAGTTTTCTTAATTTGTGTGGATCTGCATATCAGCATTGTGTGTATTGCTTGATGTAATGAATATTGTTACACCACCATCATTGTATTTATTTGCATATCATATTTTTCTGCTATTTCTTTTCCAAAATTAGAATTCCAAGGAAGACAACAGACACATGGTTATTTTTATTTTGCTTTTTTCATTTTCTTTTTGTGGATACAGGTAAAGTTATTTATATTGCCTCTTCTTTCCAACAGGTACGATATTCTCCAACCCCAGCACTGGTCCTTGGTTTTTCAGGTTTGATCCCCTTTGTGGCAGCTCCTCTTTACATAGCATCCTCAGGCGTTTTCATGCCCGAAGTGGCTGAGGCACAGTTGTTCTACGGGGCTTCCATCCTTTCCTTCCTCGGTGGTGTGCGGTGGGGACTGACCCTTCCAAAGGAGAGTGCACAGCCCCCAGATTGGTATAACTTAAGCTACAGTGTAACCCCATCACTCATAGCTGTGTCAGGACTCCTGATGCCACAGACCATTGGGACATTGACCATTATTGGTGGCCTGGGGTTTGCTGGGTACATGGACCTTGCCATGTGGGGTTACCCAACCTGGTTCAAAGGACTAAGGTTCTGCCTGACCTTTGTAGCGGTGCTTTCTCTTTGGTCGAGTTTGATGTTCAAATTTGTGCTGAATGAGGCTGAGACCAAGACTAAAGAAGAAGATAGTAAAGTAGATAGCAATGTATCATAGATGATTATATAGGAAGTGCTTATTCGTAGCAAAAATAAATATATATATATAAATATGTATATTTTGTACAGCTGGTATATTTCAATAGTCCTTGTATTATTTGGTATAAAGCAGACTAATTATCACTAAACTGATGCATTTATTTGTTCATATTTATTTTATATGATGATAAGTTTCAAGTTCTTTATAATTAAACAAAAAAGAAAAATGGCAACTCGTCCTACTCTCAGAAATGCCATTTAGCCACAGTCAATGTACTCAAGTATTACAGACAGACAGTGAACTAGTGCTTAGTAAAAGCTTAAAAAAAAAGTGGTCCTCTTTATGTACTGCAGGTCTGGCAATTACAATTGTTACAGATTAGAATCCAGTTTTTTTTTTCACCATAATATTGCTTCATAACATACAAAGCAACCATGCTTATCTCAGCTCCATTTCATCATTAAGAGGTATGTAAATAAAACAACAGTCTAAATCATATTTGTATTAGCAACATTACATTTTGCAACACATAATACCTTTTCCACATACATTCTTGCTTCACTCAACAATAATTTGATTTGAACAATATTTATATAATTATATACAGATAAAGAAAAAGAAAATGTTTGAAGACTTGGAAAGATTTGATATTAATCACTTTGACAGTAATAAAAGAGAAGCCATAACTATAATTAGCTGTTCTTATACCCTAAATCTGAATTAATAAACATACATTTCAGAGACTGAACAACTTTACAAGATTTCTTTTCTACTCTGTTAAAGAACAGAGATTCCAACAAGAGCAGGCACTCAAATAAGACACTAATTTCTGCTTTAGTCAGTCAAATAAAAGCTTATATTCACATTCCTGTGAATTCGTAAAAGCAACCTTCATTCAAGCATACATTCATTTTATAAATGTAAACAATTATCAAATTGTAAATTATCTGAGATGGCCTGTTTTTATATTTGCATACCAATCTTCATTTTGTCACAGTGGGACAAGGCTGAGACAAATTTCAGAGAGATATAGCATAAATTTCTTGACACAGAGGCTAATGTTACAGCCATTCAGGTACATCTTTGGGCGATGTATAACAAACATCTTTTTATTAGCAATCCGGGAGGGGGGGGGGGAATGTTTCTCTAAAGCCATAAATAATAAAATTTCAAATGCATATTCCTAAGTGGCACAAAAAAAATCATATATAAGAATATTAACTATATCATAACTTCCTTTATAATAAAAAATATTTGGTTGTCACAAAAAAAAAGGAAAGAAAAAAGAAAAACTAAACTTGGGCACCCTTTCTCCGCCCAAAGAACTTAAATACAGAACCTTTCTTCTCCTTCTCTTTCTTATTGGCTGACACAGGGACATCACCCTCAGAGGAACTTTCACTGAGGCCTTGTCTGTCAATGGTGGAGTAGCGATGGGAAGGCGTGGGTCCGCTACCAGGTGGGATAGAGGCACCAGGGGGGAGACTGCTACCCTGGGGTAGAGACATGGTGCGGGGAGAGTACTCGGAATATGGCTGTAAGGGGTACAGAGAAGAACTACCATTACCTTACAAAGTACAGTTGGATGAGGAAACTAGTATGTAATACATAGGTTTACAATACTATAACACCAGTATCCTTTCATTGTAATCTATCCTCAAAAATACTGTACAGTTTACTTTTTCTAGTGAAATAAGAAGAGAAGTAAAAGTAATAGAAAGATAAGTCTTTTCTGCACTAACTATATGGAAAAAAAAATCATACTTTAAAGTTATTGGGATCAGAATTTTGGACATTTGTTAAAAGCATATTGTTAAAAGCATACTCTGTAGTTTGCAACTTAATGGAATAAAACAATATTATAGCAACAAAAAAGAGAGGTTTTGTGTTTTTCTTTTGGGTATCTTAAATGACAATATAAGAGTACTTAAACGGAAACAAAAATAATCTTCATGGTTTTGGGATGTCCTCCAAAGATGAGCAAATTTAAGCCCATTAAAAAATAAATAGTCCATACATAAAAAAAACATTGTGATATTTTACTTAAACAATTT
>NW_020872889.1:64043-74043 GCF_003789085.1 Penaeus vannamei
TGATGAGCGGTAGAATCTCATTCAGCCAAGCCCTGTTGAGAGGAAGGGGGATGTGAGAGGTAGAATTTGTGAGCATTAATTATCTGTTCAACAACCTTGAACAAAATCCAATATAAAAACTGAAGTCTACCAATATCACAATTCTTACATGAGTTCCCTGTAATCATCAAAGTATGACTGTAGTTTCTCAGCTTGGTAAAGCTTATCTTTACGCTGGGCAGACTTATCGAGGAGGTCATTCCAGGCTTCAACTGTCTCCTCATGCTTCACTGAGATGTGTTCTCTTGCATCTGGGAATAGATCCGCCAAGCGCTTTGCTTCCTCGACAACTGATTCCACCTGTGGATACATTGAACAGACTAACTTAAAACACATTTATTTTCAAATAATACAATAATCATTTAAAAAATTTAAGTCCATTAAAGCTATCAATTAATAGTAATATGTACAATGCCTTTTTTTATGTTTATATGGTAAGTGATAAAGCAAGACACAAAAAAAGCTGAATTAAACAAGATCATACCTGTTCTTTCACAGCAGCCAAATCTCTCTCAAAGCCTTGGTGTCTTCTTGCCAAACCTTGAATGGTCTCCAGGTCATGGCCATAATCTTCGGAGGAAATGAATGCATCTTTTTCGGCAATCCAGCTGATGGTTTCATCAGCATTGCGGTCAAATACATGCACCTGCGAGGAACATTTATAAGCAATTATTAATAAAATGAAATAAAACATACATGTTCAGTATAATCAAAACATTTTCAATATCCATTAAAATTGAGGAAAACATTGTTCTCTGGAAGTTGGTATCTCTAAACAGCCACTTGAACCAGTAAATTAAACATACCTGCTTAGCTCCAGCAAGGGCCTCTTGTCTTGCAGTTGACAGTTCTTTCAGGTCATCCCACAGCTGTTGTAACTCATCCACCTGAAATAAAATTAAGTAAACCCATTTCAATTTGGTTATAATTTTCCAGTATATCATTTTCCAAAATACAAGCATACTGCAGTAATCAGAATCTTCTTCATCATTAATTCACTATGATTACTTTCAGTACCACTACATGCAATAATGAAATCAATCTAAAAAACAAATTTAAAATTCTAAACATCAAGCATTGATTTAACTCCCTCTCCATTGCTACTCGCAGCTGTTCCATTCCAAATTCCAAACAATGTGAAGAATGAGTACATGATTAAATCAATGGATGAGTGGGGGAAAAAAAAAAAAAAAAAAAAAATCTTGCTCTCTGGCATATCTCTACCTTTTCCTGAATCTTTGTTGGCTCAGGATGTCCTTCATCGATAAGCACTTTAGCTTTTTCTTTAACTGTCACCAGTTTCTCCTCATTGACATTCAATGCTGTGAGGAATGACTCGAACTTCTGGATCAGGATCTCAACATGCTCTACATCTCTGCCATAGTCCTCGCTTGCTGCTATTGCCATCTGGTCATTGAGCCACTCGCCTACTTCATCACTCTCACGCAGGAAACGGAACAGCTTCCCACTGTCCTCCAGGCGCTTGGCTCTCTTCTCTCGTAGCGTTTTCATTTCTGCATATTGCTCATTCACTTGGGTCTATAAGAGGAAGGAAATGGATATGAATTCTGTTCACCAAAGCAAAGGCTTAAAAATATATCTACATAAGCCTCATCTTTTCCCTTTTCTTCATCCATCTTTACTACAAATGAGAAATTACTGAAAATTACTTGTTACACTTACCATTTTCTTGGTAATGTTTTCACTGTCAAAGTGTCTTCTCTCAGTAAGTTTTACACACAAGACAGATAGTTTTTCTACAGTTGTCTTGAAACTATCAAGGTCTCTTGCAACATTGTCTAGTTTCTTGATCAGAGCTCCAACAGAGGTCTCATCTTTCCCGTAATCTTGCGAAACAACAAGTGGTCTCTTTTCTCGCATCCAAGCCTCAGCTTCATTAACCTCAGAATAGAACTGCAGAGAAAAAAATGTGATAAAAATTCTTATGCATGTTTACAGGCCACTGTCAAATTTTAGCAACACATGAAGAGATGAAATAATTATTACTAATAGCCAACTCCCTAAAAAAGGAGGCATAGGGAAATGCCAATTCAGGAATAAAAGCAGATTTTTTCCTCACCATCTGAGATTCAACTGCATCCAACAGCCGGAGTCTTCTGACACTTGCTGTGTCCTTTAACTGTGAGAGCTGTGTCTGCAACTGTTTCATCTTCTCCTCAATATCTGATGACGCAAAATGTCCGGAACGGATCATCTGCTGTGATCGACTATTTACACTGTTGATGACTGGTTCATGAGACTGGATCTCTGCTTCCAAGGCCTAAAACAAGAAGGAAAGATTATGTTTCATATAATTTCTTATTTGATTGTATCTTTGTGTAGGATCTTCACTGCTTTTTCTTTAAATATGGTAAATAATTCTTTTTATTTACTCTACCAAAATCTATAAAGCCAAAACAATATCAAGTTAAATTTTCAGTATTTTCTTGAAGAAAGGGGGAGGGGGAAGAAAAATTTTACAAGACATGCTCTTTACCTGGTGCTTCTTCTGGAGGTTCTGCACAGCTGTCAAGGAGGAGCCAAGGTCCTGGCTTGAAGCGAGGGGCTCCTTCTCTGCCACCCACAAGAGCTCATCCTCTATATCTCGCAGGAGTTGCTGGAGAAGGAGTGCATCCTCAAGATTTTCGTGGCGAATGTGTACTGGCTCATGTAAGGAGTTGTATCTGGAAGGAAAGTGAGGAAATGCTTGTTATAAATGGAAAAGGATCAATACTGTTTCAGAAACAATTACCTTGACATTTGAATTGCAATTAGGAAAGAACAAAGCTACTTCTTGGTGACACTTTTACCTTTAAACAGTAATAATAAAGTTTGAATGGCAAATAATACCTCTTTGTGACTGCTTCAACCCTTTCAGTGATCTCTTCGCTCATGAAATGTTTGGCAACAGCAAATGATTGAGCCACTTCCTTTGCCTGATCCACTTCACTCTGGTGCGAAGCAATGTCATTCTCCAGTTGCTGATGCTTCTTCAGCAGACTCTGGACTGAGGTCAAGTCTCGGCCATGGTCTTCTGACTGCAGCTGCGTCTCCACATCATCCATCCAGGACTCAAGGTCATCCAAAGTGCGGTTGAAAAGGAGTGCCTAGAAGAAAAACAACCAAGGAATCTTTAAAGCAGATCATCGAAAGTAAATAAAAATACTTCACATAAATACAAAATTATCAAATATACAATCTTTAAAAGAGATACGGCTTTATATTTTCGAATTCATATTACACACCCATAATATGTTACAGTATTACCTGGTAGGCCTCATTCAGCCTATCCTTCTTGAGCTGTGAGGAGTCCTGAAGTTGTTTCCACAGCGAATCCAATCCGTCCAGTCTTGCTTGAATTTCTTGCTCAGCATAGTGACCATTGGAAATAAGGTTCTCACCTATTGAAGAAAAAAAAAAGATAAATAATCTGAATTTACAAACATTTTCTTTTTATTTAGATTCCATTGAGCAAAGAGACATGCTACTTGACCTTTTTTAAAAAATCACATTTCTATCCATCTGTGTAAATGATAAACCATCATATAATACTTTATTAAAAGGAAACAAAATCAAGGCCCTCACCTTCCTGAGACACAGCACTGACACGACCCGAGTTGGCGAGGACTTCGGCCTCAAATGCCCCATGCTTCTGGATCTTGGACTGCAGGTTGGTGGGGTCTCGGTAGCTCTCATCACATGCTACCTGCAACTTCTCTGAGATCCAACCTTCCACTTCATAGATATTCCTCAAGAACTGCTGCAGCAACTTGGACTCCCTCAGCTTTAGCCTTCTCTGATGTGCTGCTTCCTTCAGGTTATCCCTCTTGGCAGTCACAACATCAAGGCGCCTTCGAATGCCATCGCTGTCATAGTGGTCATTCTTCAGCAGGTCTTTAGCGAAGATCTCCAGCTGTTCAATCTTGTTGCCTTGGGCCTCAAAGGTCTTCTCAAAGCTCTCGTGTTTCTTGATCAGCACTTCCACAGATGCCATAGAATCCTAAGAGAATAAAGAGAAAGGCTTGAAATGTCCTAATATCTTTGCAAAAAAACATTTAGCAAATACCACATTCCAAATCTCATAAAAAAGTGTCCAATGTATGATTATCATTCCTTGAAAATTTTATGATATAATAATGACTAATAAGAATAATAACAATAACAACAACATCAATAATGATCATAATAATAATATTATCAGTAATGGTCCCCATAATCACATCCCTTACCTCATATATTGTGTTCACATTCTGTGGCATGTTAATGAAATAAAAAGACAAACACAAATAAACATCATACACAAATAGAGAACATTCAGATGTGAAGTTGAGAAGAAGAATACAAGGCTTTAAAGTTGAAAGCAAACTTTAAAACAAATCAAGAATAAGAAACACAAACCAGTCACAGAATGTGCCAATTTATTCTATTTATGGCTAATCAAGCTTGAGTTATTGATTATTCCATAAAATCTTAGCCCTATACTGCAAAAGAGGAGGATCAAGAAATGACACATACCACTACTTGGCAAAATATTCCTCTCAGCATTAAATATGTAATAACATTCCTGTCAGTAGTGAATATTGAATAATATATACATTTACCTATATCAACCGTGTGTTTCATAAGCAGCATTGAATCTACAACTTGTGAATATCAGGATAAACCACCCATTAAATACAATAACAAGGACAAATGACTAAAGCACATAAAACATCCTTCAACCAAATAAAACATTTCTCCTCCAATAAAGGTAAAAAAAGAACAAAAGAAAAGAAAATCATAATAATAAAAGAGACATAAAGAGCATGATAAGAACATTAAGAAAAAGGGGTGTAAGGAGACATGTCCTGTTAGGTACAGTAGATCATCTTCCTTTTCCATACAAGTACAACCTACCCCAAGATCATCATTGTTGAGGAAGGCCTCCTTGCTTGCTAGCCATGAGTTGGCTTGTTCACACATCTCTAGGAAGACTTGCAGCTGATGAGCCTGAGATAAGACCTTCTCACGTTCAGTCCAGAACACTGTGACCTGCAAAAGTGACAATAAATGATTGAGTTACCTTGATATGTACCTTTTAAGGGTTTATTGGCTCTTCAAATGTTGAGGAGCAATATCTAAGCATTCCAATTTACTGATGAGGAATTTGCTTCAATCCATAACAGTGGTGTAACATACCTTGCTCTTCACTTCATTCAGTGTTTCTAGGTTCACCTTGATGGATTCCTTTGCAAAATGATCATCTGCAATAAGCTTCTCACCAAATTCTTGTAGAGCTTCAAACACTTCATTTCGTCCATCAATTTCAGCCTGCAAAGAGATATTGAAGATCATCATAAGTATTACTGAGCAAAGTTAATACTTGATAATAATTTTTAAAAATAGAAACAATGAAAATATAATAATAATATATAATAATGCAAGAGTAAGCAAATAACAATAATGTAGTCAATTATAAAATAAATGACATATAAAAAATCTATTCTATATCATAATAAAATGCACAAAATGAGAGTTGCTGAATACCAGCCATACAATACAAACCTTCTTCTCCTGATGACTCTGCAGTAGCATCTCTGCTTCTGCTGTGTTGCTGGGCAGTGGGGATGCATTCATACGGCTAACAATGTCTTCTCCCCACTTTTCCAGTTCCCGTAGATCAGCCTGGAACTTATGCAGTGTGTAGGAAAGCGAGAGCTTCTCTTTCCGGCCAAAGGAACCATCACAAAGTTTGGACCAAGCCTCTAGAACCTCAGCTTGTTTCTTGTGGATGGGATCCTTCATATCTGGGTACTTCTTGGCCAGGTTAAAGGCAGCCTTTTCATGCTCCTTGATCTTCTTTTCAATAGCCGACATATCACGGATGATGGTCTCTTGCTTCCTCTGGAGAGCCTCAACCTGGGTAAGGTCCTTCCCAGTGTCTTCATTGGCAAGGATTACAGCCTTCTCGCTAATGCGTGCTTTGGTGTCATCAACATCACGGTTAAAGGCATGGATCTCCAAAGCTCCAGCAAGCTCTGTGCGGTAGGCATCAATGGCACCTTTCAGGGCCTGCCACCTACAGATAAAAAGGAGAAAAAAGTTAGTAAGCACTATATATACTAAACGACTTTTAATACAAAACATAAAATCAGCATACATAGTATTAACAAAACAAAAAGCAATCATAGTGATGGATGACTTACTTATGATTCAGTTCATTTCTTCTCTGCTCCACAGCCTTGTTGTCACCACAGCCCTGCTTTATGATCTTATCTGCTAATCTATTGATGGTTGTGAACCTGGCATCATCTACACGCATGTCAGAATCAACATCATCCAGTTTGCGGTGAAGAGCCATGCAATGCTCATAATCCTTACCAAGATCCCCTGCCTGGACCATCATTTCCTGTGGCAAAGAACACCATAAACTCAAATTCATCTAATCAAATAGGGATTATCTTTTCTAATTAGCCTCAATCTGTCAAATTCTTCAGTAAATTTATCTATCTTACCTTCACTGTGAAACAATACTAAAAACACTGACTTACCTTGTCTCTGATCCAAGCATCGACCTTCTCCACCTGAGTGTTGAATTCAAGGATGTCCTGAGCCTCCTCCAGGCCTCTGGAGTGATTCTCAGCATCAAGCACCAGCTGTGTCCACCTCTCTACAAGATGGTCTACCTCTTCCTTTACTTCAGCTGATGACTTATGCTTCTTCTTGACAAGCATTGCACCTGTGAGAAAATAATAAATTCATAAAAAAAAAAAATTATATTCCTTTAAAATTTTGCTAAAATTCCTTATATCTACATTTATAAGCTATTAAGATTATTCACTCATGAATTTCTCTAGAATAAAACCTACCATTTTCAGTAATTTCCTTGATCCTTGACTCGTGGGCCTGAAGTTCAGCCATGAAGGCCTGGTGCTTCTGCAGCTTCTTGACCTTGTCCTCAAAGCTGGTGACATCCTTTGTCCGTGCTGCCTCCAAATGGTTGACTTTCTCGTCAATCCACATGTTGGCATCACCTACGTCTCTGATGAACTGGGCATGAAGGAGGGCATCTTCTAGCTGCTGTTTACGTGCCCTGTTGAAAGATTATAGTCTTTATAGAAACATCCAACGTCAAAAGCCAAAAAGCTTATTAGCATTACATCAGCTTATGATCTACTGCTACTTTGAAACCTCACGATGAAAATAAAATGTAACTTACTTTGTGGCATCTTTTACACGGCCTCTTCTCAACACCACCTCATCAATACGCTTCTTGATATGTGGGGAGTCAAAGTGATTCTGTTCAATGAGCTTTGAGCCATGGTTCTTCAAAGTATCTAGCTTCTCTTCTTGGGCATACACTAGCTTCTCAAAAGCATCATGTTTCTTAACCTGTAAGCAGATGAAAAAATACCTTGTACTAATAAAACACATCTGTCTTACATCATATTTCATACCTGATTTCCTGAGTTCTGCGTATCATTTGTAAAAGTAGCTGTCCAAAACAATAAATCAATAAATCTTGCTACATATAAAAAATACTAATAGTGTGATCATCACCCGAGTAATCACCAAAACCTCAATGAATTGAATAACAAAAATACTTGAGCATCATCTTTACCTGAGCATCCACCTGTTCAATGGTTGTTCCAAAGTCAGCTGTTGACAGAGCAGCTTCTTGAGTGCTGCTGATGGTGTCAAGCTGCTTGGCATCTCTCAAGAAGAATTGGAGGTCTATCAGCTGGTCTAAGTACACCTTCTTGTGCTGCCAGGCTGCATGCAACTGGTTTCTCTCTTCAAGGACCTATTAAGCCATTAAAGGAGGATTTCAATATCAAGGTAAAAAAAAACATGAGTTAAAAATGCATACTTTGCATCTCATCATATCATACCAATTGATTATTACAGTATAAAAAAAATAAAGTCATAAAAGAAAAATTCTTGTTCACTCTCTCTTCCACTTCGGTACTGGCATAGTGTCTGTCCTCCACCATGATTCGTCCAGCCTCTACCACCTTGCTGAACACATCTTCACGGGCCTCAATTTCAGCCTTGATCCTCTCGTGCTCAGTCTTCAGGCCTTGAGCACTAGCAGCATCACGCACCTTCTCCTGTGCCTTCATTGTTGCCCGCAAATCACTTGACCAATTGATCAAGTTACGAGACTGTTGGATGTGAAAGTTTGTTAATTGTTTTTCTTCCGTTGTGCCTGTACTTCCACATCAAATCAACTATAAACACATGGTAGCATCAATAGTGCTAACTACATCTGTCTACACATTTATAATAAAAAAGAGGGGAGGGGGGCATTCTGTATTTCCTTACATCTGCTAAGAATCTCTGAAGGTCAGCTGCAGCATGGAGCTCCTCCTTCCTCCTTGAGGCTTTCTCTTGGAGTGTGTTCCAGTTATCAATCACAAGCGCTTGTTGTTCAGCAATATGTTCTGCATTACTGCCTGGGTAAGCTGCCTGGAGTCTTGCTGAGTCATCAACCAGTACCTAAAGAAATGGTAATATAACTCTATCATCTACAAGGCAAGTACCTCAAAATAGTTTTCTAATAAGCAAAAATTGAATAGAAATCCTATATAAAATGTCCATCATCCACCATAATTTCCTTTTTACAAAAATCACTAGGTTCATTCTAAAACAAGATAAAGACAAACATACCTGCAACTGGGCCTCCAGAGCCACCAGGTCATTCTCAAACCCTTCGTGCTTCCTGAGCAAAGACTGGACTGAGTTCACATCACGACCCAGATCCTCAGGAATGGACTTGAACTTCTCTTGAATCCTTGCCAGTGCCTCTGCCACGTCGCGGTTGAAGCGGTGGATCTCACCAGCAGCTTCCAGTTTCTGGTCCCTAGCCTCAATGTTCTCCAAGAGACTATTCCAAGCCACCCTACAATATCATGAACACACTGTTTTGACATGCTGAATGCTATTTGTGTTTGTGTTTTTCTTGTTTTCATTTTTACTTGGGGATATATCATGCATGAGTATATACAGTGTATATGGTGCTACACACTTTTGCATTTAAGCTCAAGTACAAAAGTTAGCTCTTCTCTAGTATTTACTTCTTCAATCTAACTACAGAAATATTTAACTAAACATAAAAGCTACTTTACATAATCATACAATATATATACATACACTTAAGAAAATGTCAGGCATTACATTTTACATTACCATTTTGATTTATGAAATATCATCGATTAACATTAATAACATCTTTAAATAACTTTAAAATAACTTCAGTACCATACTTTAAATTCCACATTACAATCTAGAATCCACTCATTAGAGAAAAATAAACAATGAAATATGGAAAACAGAAAGGAAAATCCACAAGAGGGCCGCGTGTCGTGACCTTACCGAACTTTCTTGTGGTACGCAGTCACCTGGATGGCCGGGTCCTGGCTTTTAGTAGGAGAAGAAGCCGGACTTCCCTTACTGTTAGCAAGAAGGGCACAGACAAGTTAGTCCTTAAAGTCCTTACAGATTCCCGAGAGTTACCACGACGGTACAAAAAGAAAAGAAGACAAGGCAAAAAACCTTAACCAGTTAGTAGAATCCCTTTTCTCTACCAAAAATCAAGAAACAAAACAACAACAACAACAAAAATCCAATACATGAAAAAATTTCATAACAGTTCACAAGAACCAAACCCAATCCAATACTTAAAAGACATACTTTGCACTATTTAGATTTTTTTTCAACTGCATATACAAATACAAATGCTCTTCATATTAAAACTACATTAATAACTTAATAAGTGAGATGGCAATCAATGCTGTGATATGATCATGAAAAACATTCTTAATAACTGCTATCTGAGCTGGTAAACTATGAATATTCTCTGTTTCATTGGATCACGTCACAGGCTAATTAATTGCCCAAGTAAAAAGGTTCTAATATATATAAAGTTAAACAATATAAAGTATTAAATACAAAAATTAGCAAAAAATGATAAGTTAAATTA
>NW_020872889.1:79043-93325 GCF_003789085.1 Penaeus vannamei
AGAGTCTGCCTTGAACTGCTGATAGGCCATTGAGCCATTCAGCTGCTCTCGCCGTGCCTGGGCACGTTCCTTAACAGCAGCTCGCCTGTCATGCACCTGTAGAGTACGTAAGACAAAAATCAACATAAAATAACACTGTTTCTATCAAAGCAATACAAAATGCAATTCAAATATGAATTGGCTATTAATCCAAATGCGTATATATCCCTTAATATCAGACTGTACATTTTAGCATGTATTCATATTCCCAGATAAACCTACCTGATCTCTGCGCTCATTTATGTATTTAGCATCGTAATGTTCAGCAGCAATGAGCTTGTCTGCCATCTCGCTGAACACACGCAGCCTTTCGTCTTGAGCCATCAAGGTGTTCTCGAAATCGTCATGTCGTTTCAGGAGCGCCTCTACGTCATCAAGGGTACTCTGTAAAAGCCACATAGATTCCTTCAGTTATCATCCCGTAAAATAACGCATCAAGGTTATGCGGAATATAAACCACAAAAATACGTTCAACTTAGTGATCATAACTATCACTATATATCATCAACTCACCCCAAGATCTTTGTAATCAAGGAAGGTTTCATGAGAGCTTGTGGCAGCATCGATCTGATCAGCTTCCCTGTTGAAGAGCTGGAGGTCCATGCACTGCCGCAGCCAGTCACCTTTCTCCTGCCACCCACGGTGGATTGCTCTTTGCTCCTCTCCAAGCTGGGCCATCTGTAAAAAAAAAAAAAATATTGTGAGATCAGCTGCAGATAATTGCAATACTGAACTAGGGTGAATAAATCAGTGAAACTGTATGTATATTTAACTTATAAAACATCGGCCTATGATTTCGGATAAATAAAATAAATAAATAAAAACATAATATATACACCATATTATGGGTGTTACATGATATACTGTGTACTAAATGTAGTAACCAAAGTATAGACCTTTTCTTTCACTTCACCGAAGTCTGGGTTTCTCTTCAAGAGCTTTTCTCCAAGTTGGCCAAGCTCATTGAATTCATCCTGATGAGCCCTGATGTCATCACCAAGGTCCTGGTGACTCTTCAGCAGGTGTTCTGCAGTTGTTACGTCGCGTGCTGGCTCGTCGGAGTTGAGGGCATTTTTAACATCACCCACCCAGTTCAGCAAGCTCTGTAGATTGAGAAATGTGAATGTTACATGCACTCCCGATATGTTGCACGATCTATAATTACTTCCACTGTATTAATATCCGCAAGAATTGGGGTACACACGCACCTTGGCAGAGTTGAGGAAGATCTGTTGTCCCACAGCTTCTTCCAGACGGTTTCTCCTCTCCAGTGCCTTTCCTTTGAGTTGTCCCCAATACTGCTGAATTTCCTCCTGACGGTCCTCGACAGCATGCTTCTCGCGGGGGTATGACGCTTTCACTGAATCTGCGAGAAGGTTAACTCGGCGCACCTGAGGGGAGAAAAATCAGAGTGGAAATTATTCTAGTATACGAAATCATTCTAGCATACGACAATTAGTCTTCCGGTCAACTTTCAATAATTGAGGGTATTATTTGGCTGAAGACATGAATAAACATTCAGTGGCACCAAATATGCTAAATATTCCAAATGCATTTATTACTGATGTTTTACCTTTTCTTCCACTGGTGCCAGTTCTCTCTCTAACTGGTCGTGCTTCCGCTGAAGAGACTGCACGGTTTTCAAGTCTCTTCCCAGTTCATCCGTGTCTAGTTTCTCCATTTTCTCGACCATCCAGTCCCTGGTCTCGTCGCACGTGCGATGGAAAAGCTCCACGCTCGAGGCGCCCTCCAGACTGCGCTCCTTCTGCTGCTTGAGGCGGTTGAGGTGGGCCCACTGGTCCTGGATCTGCTTGTGGCGGTTCTTGATCTTTTCCAGCTGACTGTGACCCGAGGCCACGAAGTCCTTCACCATCTTGTCAATGATCTCGATCCTGCGACCCGCAGCCGACAGATCTGTCAAGAATTGCTCGAACTTTTTCTTGGCGGCATCGACGGTATCGCCCTTGTCATCCGTCTTCAGGAGCTTCTCCTTCTCCCTCATCCACAGCTCAAAGCCTTGGCACTCGCTGAAGAAGGAGTAGAGCTTGATGGATTCCTCCAGGTAGAGGTGACGCTTCTGCGCAAGGTCGCACAGCTGGTTGTAAGAAGAGTTGATCAACTGCAGCCGCTTCTCGACCGTTTCCGGCTCTTCAGCTACCTTCTTGCTTCGAGCTGAAACACAAAAGACGGAGAAATAACAAAGGAAAACAACAAACTGATGCAATTATATTGATTTATAAAAATACACACACACATATATATGGTGTGTGTGTGTGTGTGTGTGTGTGTGTGTGTGTGTGTGTGTGTGTGTGTGTGTGTGTGTGTGTGTGTGTGTGTGTGTGTGTGTGTGTGTGTGTGTGTGTGTGTGTGTGTGTGTGTGTGTGTGTGTGTGTGTGTGTGTGTGTGTGTGTGCGCGTGTGCGAGTGCGTGCATGTGCGAGTGCGTGCATGTGCGTGTGCGTTTGTCGCGCACTAAAAACACAGCAAAACCTACGCGGCGCCTTGGGTTTCCTCTTCTTGACTTTGACGGTCTGCTTCACCATCTTGGTCTTGGGCACCATCTTCTTCTTGGGGACGCGCACCTCCTTCTTGACGTGGACGTTGATCTTCTTGGGCTGGCCTTCTCGCACGTAGTTGGCTGGCACGAAGCCCTCGTCCCCGTTGGCCTTCCTTACGTTCCACCAATCATCGTTCGTCTTGCTCAACAGGAACAAGACCTGAAGGAGAAATTGTGTAATGGAAGTTATGTTCAGAATTATTGTTAGAAACAATCAGAAAGGAAATGTCAAACTTTGTAAAACAAGATATGTAAAAAATATACAACATCGACATTTGAGTCCTAGCATATCAAAAATAGTACATAAAGAAAACAGAATCAAAAACAGCCATATTGATAATAACAATACGACCACCTTGGTTATATCAATAGTAGTATGACAACCACGAGAACCACGAGAACCACTACTAACCTCTCGCTTGGCCATGTGCATGCCCTGGCCCTCGAAGTCATACCTCGCGACCACCGTGGGCACTTCCCTCACTTCCATGACAGTCACTTCTTCCACATCGTCAACCACTTCTTCCACCGTGACCTCCTGTGGGACCATCTTCACCTCGTCGACCCACTCAAACTCTTCCTCGTCCTCCGCCGGGATCTGCTGCTGAGGGGTGATCTGTGAGGAGGAATGGGTCGAGTAGTTAGTTTGGTTTCCGTTGGGAGTAACGGACGTCTTGCGTGGGCGACAGCAAGGAAGGACGTTTAGTTGTGACGCTAGTTGCCAATCCAAGCTTAATTAAAAGATTTTGTAATGTATAGGGGTCATCTCTGGTAATCCAAAATTAATATTTTCCCCTACTTTCGGGTATTTGTGAAATATGAAACGTACTGATATGTTTTATGTCAAACAACATAAATACTAAATTTTCCTTATAAAATCATATTTGTACAAGATAAAGCGTAATCAAATATCGAATATAAAAAAAACACTAAGACCCAGATGGTAAACTAAAGCTTACATTCAGTGAGGATATGCCCGACTTGATGAGCTTCTGGCCTTGGGCATTGACAGCCTTGACGTCCCCATCGTAGGCCTTGATCTCCTCCTCCATGCGGACGTGCAGCTGCAGGAGAGCCATGCCGCTGGGCTCGTCCTCGCCGTAATCCTTGGACTGGCAGAGTGGCAGCTTCTCCTTGATCCACGACTCGACCTCGTTGGCGTCGGCGTTGAACTGTGGAAGGAGATTGTTAAGTGGTTTGAAGAAAGGTACTTCGGTTGCATTATGTATTTTTTAGAATGGAAATATTGCAATATGAGCGATGCAGCCAAGTGCGAATAAATTACTGAAAACTGTTTATCACAAAGGAATAAAAAAACATGAACATCCCGACACTGCCAATGTTGCAGCCACACCATCCGCCCTCAACCATCCAGCGGGCATTCCTCCTCCCTCACCGAACAAGCCTCCGCTGCATCCTCCAGCTGCCTCCTCCTCTCGGCGGCGTAGTGCTCCAGGCCCTTCCACTTGTCCTTGAGGGCGGCGATGCGCTCGCTTATAGCTTTGGCCTCGGGATGGTCGGCCTTGAGCATGGCCTCGCCCGAACGCATGATCTTCTCTGACTTGGGGCGTCGGGCTCGCATCTCGTCCTCGAGAGCCTGGTCGAGGGTAAAACGGTGGTTGTTTCTGATTATAAGGTCTTTTTAGTGGTCTCGTGTTATTTTGTTACTTGGTATGTCATATGTTTGAGTCAGATTCACCGTGGTACTGCAATATAAGCTTTAAAGTAAGAAAGATATTAAAGATGGGAATAATTTTGGTTATTAAGTAGAAACGAAAAATCAATTCATTATAAAGATAAACAAGATGAAACCGAATGGAGCATTTAGACATAAAACAGAAATTCATTAAGTTTTACTCCTTAAATGTGAAAAAACATGCAATACTACAAATACTTCGAGATAAGACACCTCGTATCTATCCAGACATGTGCAAATAAACCTTCAAATCTAGCATCTTTCTTGTCAAATGACAAAAAAAAAACATGTAGTAGCAACACCAAATAATAAAAAAACATATATAATATTTTACCATCCAAACTACAAACATCTTCAGAAATTACAACATACAAGCAAGTACATAAAACGATCCACTGAAGCGAAAATACTGCATGAACGACATGACAGTGCTATGCTTTGTTCCTGACAAGAAGGATGCCAGCTTTTTTTTGTGATTGGACATGCACTATACATCCGCTGGTAAACATTACCTTCAAAAACACAGCTTCCTGGTACGGTGTAAGGTTACGGTGAGTAGCAGTGTTAATGCAGTGTTACACCACAGTGGCAGAGAGGTAGGGGGAAGGGGAGTGGAGATACCATGGGAAAAGAAAGCCATTATCTATATCAGGCAGAATATGCATGGATGAACATTTCGTACAGGAAGAGCTATGCTACAGGTTATACTGGATAGTCCCCTTGTATGTCATGCAAAGAGAAACATGTTTTATGTGCAGTGGGTTACGTGAAGATATAGTGATGTAAATGGTACTCATATCTGCAAGGAGAAGTCCCATAGAAATATTTACATGAAGGTGATTTAAACTGCATTCCATATTTCATCCCAGCCAAAGATAAAATATTAAGTATATGTACAGCTTAAGAAATATAATACAGTGACAGTTTGTGAACAAAGCAAACGAACACAAACATACATACACACACGCGCGCGCTACACGCACGCATGCACGCACGCATCCGCATCACCACACACACACACACACACACACACACACACACACACACACACACACACACACACACACACACACACACACAGCCCAAGCACACGCTCACGCACGTAAACGTTCACATTAACACATGTAACTGTTTTAAAACATGCAACTGCTACCATTACACAAGTAAGTAATAACAAAGCATTCTCTTCATTTTTTTCTAAATGTTGAAAAGGAAGACCCATAACAAAAAAACACCCATGTTTTATGCCAAGAAAGGTAGTCATGCAGTGTAAAAGTACTGTTGTAATGTTGTATGAGTTTAAACTAAATACAAGTCCCAAAACAAATACATGTCTAAAATGTCCTTAAAATACCATAGGAATATAACGTCTACATGGTATCAAAAGCTAGTATGTCAAGCGAGT
Organism: Penaeus vannamei; assembly: GCF_003789085.1. Lineage (NCBI taxonomy): Eukaryota > Metazoa > Arthropoda > Malacostraca > Decapoda > Penaeidae > Penaeus > Penaeus vannamei. The sequence goes on from NW_020872889.1 coordinate 84,740, forward strand.
TCTACTTTTCGTAGTTGTGCTTGTCAAGAAAATTCACACATATTAACTTTACTAATTACTTGTAATAATAGCAAATCTAACCTGCCCTAAATAAACGTAAGAGCTTTCCCCCTTTGTGGAAAAGGAGGGAGCCAAACCTTGTACCTTGTGCTTCTGCTGCAATGACAGGACTGCCCTGATGTCCTTGGCAGTGACGCCCGCCTGGCAGATCCTCTGCTTCTCGATAACCCAAGCTTCCTCCTCCTCCATGTCGACCTCGAACTGGAACAGATCCCTGGCCTCCTCGAGCCTCGCCCTACGTTCGGCCGCCTTCTTGAGGAGCGCCTCATGCCCCTTGTTGAGGTCCTGGAGTCTCTTCTGGAGGACGGGCGCGTCCTTGTGTCCCGTGCTGATGAAGGCCTCGCCCTGTTTGTTCAGCCTCTTGATCGTCTCTCCCATCGAGTGAACCTGCGACTCCATCAGCGCGTGCTTCTGCAGCAGGTCCTCTACTGCCAGCAGGTGACGACCTACATCGTCCGAGGTGAAGCTCACCTGGAGAAAAAAAGTAATTTTCCATTAATGAATCCTCATATCTAGATCAAATCAAAGCCCTAATCAAAATCAAAACAAATCTTCGTGTATGTGTCACAGAAAAAAAAGAAATCTCACTCACCTCCAGTTCTCGGATGGAGGCAGTGATGGTGTCCACTTCTCTCATGATCGCCACGAGGTCGCAGCAGTTCTGGAGGTGAACCTTGTGTTTGTTGAGAAGATCCAACAGTTCACTCCACTTCTTCAGGATGTCTTTTTCCTTCTTTCTAATGGCGTCCTTTCCACGGTAATTCTCAGCGTCCAATTCATCAGCCATCTTTGTGAGATCTTCAAATCTCTCTTGCTGCAATAAAAAATATAACAATGAAGAAACCACACATATAATTGCAGTATCTCATAATGCATTAACATGATCCAGTATATGTAAGATCATAAAAAATTAAGATTACACTGATAGAATTCACGGCACGTACCCGAGCCAAAATATCAGCGCTGATTGCTTCGTGTTTCTTGACAGTGGCTTCCACCTGGGCCAGGTTGCTGCCGTAACGAGGGTCACTCAAGACCTGGATCATCTCTTCAAGGTATCCCCTTCGTAGCACGCTCTGGAAATCAATTTCATTGCAGTTAATCCTACTTTTCCACGTGTATCTAGAAGAACGCTGCCTAGTTAACCAATCAGTAAAACACATGACGTCTGTTAGATTCAGTTATATTGAACTATACTGACTACCTAAAGAACCCTAAAACAGTCAACACTACTCATTCCTATTACCTTCTTGTCAAATTTGTAAGCCAGCTGCTCCAGCCTCTCCTGTCTAAGTAGCTCCTCCCTGAGAGCAACCTCTCTGTGATGCTCGGCCTTCTCAAGCCTGTTCCACTCTCGCTCGATGTCGTGAACCATCTGGCCCTCCTTTGGGGTGTATGCAGGCTGGTTCAGGGCCTTCAGGCTCGCGTTGATGGAGAAAAAGAGGGCCTCGATCTCGCTTCTTTCCTTGTACCTAAAAAGAGGAAAAAGGAGAATTTTGGATTTAGATTTTTTAAGAAGACTGAAATTGTCGTCTCCAAATTAGTGATGTTATTTTTTCTTTTTGCTTTATCATCAGTTTTATTCTAGATAACGTATCAGTTAGCTCCAGATCACTACTTCCACACAAGAACTCATTTCTCTTCCCCGCTGCCCTTACTTGGGAGGCTTCTCTTCCGTTCTGTACTTCTTGAACTGCAACAACAACTTCTGGATGCCATCTAGAGAATTGGGGAATTCCCTGCTGTCCAACTCGACGATCTTCATGAGGATCCACTCCAACAGTGTGCTGGTGATCTTCTCGTATTTCATCTTGCTGTCGTCTACATCCTTCATCTGGTTCATGATCTGAACAAAGAAAGAGAGAAGAATTAGTATCAACGACGCTGGTAAGGGTTAACTCTTATTTTTAATATTTCCCTCGTCTTAGTTATCCAAGAAGTGTAGATACCGGGAACGAGATGAAGACACATTACGATAAAAAACAAGAATAGCAATGGCGATGACGACATTATGTACATAACGCAATAGAAGAGCAGCGCTGTGTGCACATATACTTACATTGGCAATTCTCTTCGAGCCCTTCAATTCATTCTTCATGCGGGCGAAGGTGTGGTAGTACGAAGCCACGTAAGTAATGATAGACTTCTCATCGGGTTTGTTGGTGTCCACATCTTCGAAGAAAAAAGGTAAGTGTTGTTTAAGAACACACAAAAAAATCAAAAGCCGTTCTCAGTAATTGAACTCTTTAAAAGATATCCGCAAACAAATTCAATGGCACCTAAACTGAAATCCAAACCAAACAAACTAAGAAACGAATAAAAAACACCGCTTCGAAAGCTCACCTTCGGCATCCAGGATCTTGGCGATGCCCAGCTCGTCGTGGGCAACGTTGAAGGCATTGTTGAGGTTGTGAATGTGGTTCTTCGCCACAAGGCTGTTGTAGTCGATGATGTCCGGACGGTGGGCGTGGATGAGGGCGTTGAAGCCCAGGCCGTCTCTCCATGATCCTAGGAGGAGAATAAGCACGTAAAAGTCGAGCTCCTTTTGACAAGTAATATAGGATCCATTTAGGAATATAGTTTCTAAGAATGTTGCAGGAATCGAATGGCCTTTAGTGACTGCTAGAACTTCCCTCCCAACTTTCAATAAGAACTACTCATGGTGTGTTTCATACATATTTTTTGTCCCTTCTTTTAATTCTTCCATCATTGACTTTTGATAATGACTCGCAACTCCTAATCAGAATCAGAGTCCAATCAGTTTCTGGTCTGATGAATCTAGATGTTAAACCAAGCAAGAGTAAACACCAACGCCAAAGGCACCAAATCAACAACAAAAAAATCATCCCAAATCTAAATCCCAAATAGATTCTGATTCTAATCCAAATGAACCTAAACACGAATACCAAGGAATTTTAAACCCCAAACGAATACATTTTTTTTTACACTAAACGAATGAAGATTTTGACTCTCAGACGATTCCAGACTTCGAATCCCCCTCAAAATAATCCAGATATTGAATAAAATCACCCCAGACTTAGTAGAATCCTAAAATAATTCAGATTTTGAGCCTTAAACGATTCAAAAGATTTTGAGCCCCAGATGAATCCAGACCTAGAACCCCCCCCCCCCCCCCACCCAACCCCCAAATGACCCCAGATTTTGAACTCACGCGAAAAGTCCTCGATGTTGACGCCCCTGTATCCTGCGGTCTTCCTCTGACACCAAAGGAGCAGGGCATCTTTGGCGGATTTTTTCTCGCTGCTTTCGTTCTCCTCGTCCTGAAAGCAAGACGTGGATTAATATCCCTTTAAGTAATCCCAAATGGAAGGGGAGGGGAAGAGGATGGATAGAATAGGATAAAAAGGAAGGGTAGGAGAAGGGAAATCGATTTTTAAAGGAATTCTTAAATGCAAGATAGAATGCATATGATAGTATTTTGACTTTCGAACAATTAAAAAAAAATCAAACAATCCACTGACAGACTCAGCGCATTACTTTCATGTTAACGATTTATCTTAATTTCAAGGGATTCTTGAAATAAATAAATAAATAAACATTTATCCTTGTGGCCGTAATGCGAAAAAGTCTCAAGTTTCGACTACAAAGTAAAATGTTGGAGGAGGGAAAGAACTGAAATAAAGATAAAAAAAATAAGATTAGAAATAGAAAAAATATGCCTGTGGAAATACATAAAGATCACTGATAAAGAGAATGAAAGGTAAATAAAAGAGACTTACATAAGTAAAAATATATTTTTACAAATATAAGTAAAAAAAATATTAGGTAAATACACACCTACAATGCAGAAAAGAAAAAAAGCCCAACGCCATGAAACCGAGGAAGAGAACGAAAGGAAAACAAGGACCTAACGAAAGAAGTCAAGAACCGAAAGACAAAACCATACAACCATACGAGAGCATACAAGACACCATACAACGGAATAAAAAGACTACAATAAAGCCCAAATACAACGAAACGCAGACCACGTGACTACGCAGAGGGAAAGTGTGGCAAAAGCAAAGAGGAAAGGAACGAGGATCGAGTGGCGTGGGAGGCGGGGCGGGCGGGCCGAGGACAGGGCGCTGAGCAGAGCGGCGCGTCGCTCCACCGGTAGAGCATGGCGAACCTGGTCAAGACGCCACCAGACATTACCTGCCTTCGGTGTCCCCCCCATGCGTCCCTCCCTCACTCCCTACCTCCGTTAAACGCCTCCCTCCTCCCCCCCACCTTCCGTTTCCTTTCCTTTTCTCTTCCTCTTCCCTTTTCCTTGCTCGTTCCTTTCCTTTTAGTTTGTTCTCTCAAGGTTTCCTTTCATTTCCTTTCTCTCACTCCCTCTTCATTTCCTTTAAACTTTCTTAAGGCATTTCCCAATCTTTTCCACTCTCTTACGTACCTTCCCTATCCTTTCCACTCTCTTACTTCCTTTCCCTATGCTTTCCCCCGCTTCGCTTCCGTCCCTTTATTCCTTTCCATCTCCCTACCCTTTCCCTTCCTCTCCCGCTTCTCCCTTTTAGGCATTCAAAAAGATTTTCATGCATATAGACCCACGTGTGGAGAGGTGGGTGGGGATTGTGGGTGGGTGTGTACACAGATCATTAAAACATCGTTAGACTGTGTCCTCTCTCTCCTGTCCCTCCTTCCCTCATTCCATTTTACTTCCTCCTCACCCTCCTTCTCTTTCCCTTCCTCATCTCTCTTTCTTCCCGCATCTACTCTTCTTCCTTTCTTTCATTCCTTCTACTTTCTCTTCCAATCCCCATTTCGGGCATTATCACCCTTTCCTATTCTTTCCTTCCCTCACCTGACCCCGTCCCTTCCTTCGCTCTTTGCCATACCTCCGTTTATATACCCCTTTTCCCTTCCAATCCCCCCCTTGGACAACTCGCCGCTCGACTGACCTTTGTACCCGAGAGGTCAAGGCAACAAGGGGCCAGGTCTTCGTTAGCTAGGAGACCAAGCAGTGCCTCTCTCCTCTCCCCTCTCCCTCTCCTCTCCCTCTCCCTCTCTCTGCGCTGTCTGCTGCTGCTCCTTGACCTCCTTGCCTCCGACTTACCGGATTCTCCCTTTATCCTACCCTTAAATCCCATCCCATTCTACCCTTAAATCCTATGCCACACCCTAATCCCCCTGTCATATTAGCCTCATACGTCCCTTCTCCTCTACCTAAACGCATGATTTTTCCCCGTATTCCCTTCTTCCTCCTTCCCCTCTTCTTCCTCACACTCACACACACACACACACACACACACACACACACACACACACACACACACACACACACACACACACACACACACACACACACACTTCTACAAAGGCCATCACACACAAACAAACGTTGTCCTGGAGGAAGCAAATACTGACACGTGTCATGAGATCATCTGTTTATGCTCATACTGACTAATAGGAAGGAGGAGGAGAGGAGGAGGAGGAGGAGGAGGAGGAGGAGGAGGAGGAGGAGGAGGAGGAGGGGGAAGAGGAGGAGGAGAGAGAGGGAGGAGGAGGAGGAGGAGGAGGAGGGAGGAAGAGGGAGGAGAGAGGTGGAAGAGGAGGAGAGGAAGAGAGGAGGAGGAGGAGGAGGAGGAGGAGAGGAGGAGGAGGAGGAAGGAGGAGGAGGAGGAGGAGGAGGACGAAGACGACGACGAAGTGAATGAGAAAGAAAAAAAGTAAAATAGAAAAGGAGAAAAGGATGAAAAAGAAAAAAGAAAAGAAAAGGAGAAAGAGAAGAGAAAAAGAGAATAACAATAAAAAAGGAAGCACAAGAAAAAAAAAAAATAAAAGAAATAAAATACAAAAAAAAACAACCCACAAATCAAAACAAAAACCCTCCCCATCCCCCCTACCCCCTACCCCCCCCTCCGGCACATAGGCCTACTCACCACATCAATCTCAATCTCCTGAATCTGGAATCGCAGAATGATGGTCCAGATGAGGCCGAGAATCAGGCGTGGATTGCCGTCTACGATGTCCTCGGCGCCGATGCTCTCAAGTCGGACCTGTTCGTTAAAAGAAGGTGGTCGTTAGATGGCGTACTAAAGAGGAAAAGTGGTTGTTAGACGGTGTATAATAAGAGAGGGGAATGTGGTCGTTAGACGGAGTACGATCAGAAGGAAAAGATGTTCGTTAAAGAAAAACAGTGGCCGTTATACGGTGTGTTCGTTAGAAGAAGGTGTACAATAAAGGGGAGAAAGACATTCGTTAAGAGAAAAAAAATCGTTGTAGAGTGTGGTCGTTATAGGGTGTTTATAATGGGGAGCGATCTTCGTTGGAGAAAAATTATCTTTTAATGAGCTTACGATTAAATCTTCAATGACCGTTTATGTCTGTGTCAATTCATGTATGATAATTAGCTACGTTGTTTGTGAGAAATATAATTGTACATTCACAGATGATATAAAACCTGATAATATTTGATGATGATGATGATGATGATGATGATGATGATGATGTGATGATGATGATGATGATGATTGATGATGATGATGATGAAGATGATGATGAGATGATGGTGATGATGATGATGATGGTGACGACGATGACGATGATAGTTATAGTAAAGTAATAGCAATAAAAAATAATAACAACAACAATAATAATAGTAGAACACATCCTCGTAAATAGAATTCGATAAAACGTAGTACGTCTCTCCCACGTATTGCATAATCCTCAAACAAACAGACAGGCAATAAAATAAAGAATTCATTTGGCAATTTCAGCCAAAAAAAAGACCTACACAAAACATACACAAGCCAGCCTGTGTACATATGGCTTTCCAGGTCACTACTGTTAAAGGAAAGGTGAGTCAGTTGCAGTTGCAGACGCAGTGTCCTCTCCTCTCCTCTCCTCTCCTCTTTCCATGTCCTAGGTCCCCTTCTCCACTTTCTTTTCTCTTCAGTCCCCTGACTATGTCTATCCTTTTCCTTCTTTTCATTTCCTCTTTTCTACTCTTCACTCCTTCCTATGTCCTATCCCCCTTTTTCCTTATTCCTCTTGCTATACACTATCTCTTATTTTCCTTCACTATCCCTCTTCCTCTCATCTCCACTCTTTTATCATTCCATCCCCCTCTCCCTCTCACCCCTCTTCCATCCCCTTCTCATTTACCTTTCTCTCCCCTCTTTTCCTCATTTCCCTCTATTTTCCCCCATCCCTCCCATTCCGAGTGTCGCACTGAAACGGAATCCGACACAAGTGACACGGCGACAACGAACGGGCGACACAGGAGAGTAAAAAGGTGTCGTGTTCGAAGAGACTAGACTTGCCCTACGCGGTGTACTGTGCGCAAGGGGGCAATGCTGGTCTTGTCTTTCAGTGCTGCGGCTGGAAAATAATCCGGTGCTAAGCTCCCTTCCCTCCATTTTCTTTTTTTTTCTCTCACTTGGTCTAGTTCTTCGCCCCCTATTCTTTAGTTTTATTTTTTTTCTCTCTTTCTCTCTCTCCCTCTCCCCTCTCTCTCTCTTTCTCTCTCCTGTCTCCTCTCTCTTTCACTCTCTCTCTCCCTGTCTCTGTCCCTCTCCCTCTCTCTCTCTCTATCTCCCCCCCCTCTCTCTCTCCCTGTCTCCCTCTAGTCATTCCCTTTAAACCAAAGTATTTATTCATCCATTTCGGCCACCAACAACACTCCTAATACGACGCGCCAGGGTGCCACAGTGCCATCTGTTTGGGGTCAGCGAGGTGACGGGGGGACGGAAGGAGAGTAAGGGGAGGAGGGCAAGGGGTAAGCCGGTAAGGGGGGGAAAGGGGTAATGGGGTATGGGGCAGGGAAAAGAAGAGGAGGGGAAGAGGGGAAGGGGGAAGGAGGGGTAGGGAAGCATATCTAATCGAGTCCGACCATTGGTACTTCCCTCTCGCCGGCTCCTGACCTCGCATACGCACGTGGTCGTCAACCTTTCGGATAGGCACTCGTCCGGGCGTTAAAAGTAGTCTTGGTCTCGATAAACATTTCACTGCCTTGGAGTCCTTGCGGTGACAAAGATACGCACGCACACATACACTCATTTACTCACTCACTTTCTTCTCTTCTCTCTCTTCTCTCTCTCTCTCTCTCTCTCTCTCTCTCTCTCTCTCTCTCTCTCTCTCTCTCTCTCTCTCTCTCTCTCTCTCTCTCTCTCTCTCTCACACACACACACACACACATATATATAACACACCACAGACCACGAACACGTGCCGCTGCGTCTCCTTACATATTTACTAGCCATGACCTCTGCCACTTCTCCTGCCCCCCCCCCCCCTCACACCCCTCACTCCCCCTTTCTCCCTGTTCCTAAGGCAGCGTGACTCAGGCCGCGCGACCTAGTCTGGTTCGGTCGTTCACCTCCCTCGCCCTCCCTTCACTCTCTCCTCCTCTCGTGCCTTACCTACCTACCTATCTCCCTCTCCTCTTCTCCTTCTCTCCTCCCTCCTCCTCTTCTCTCTCTCCCCTCCCTCCTCTTCTATCTCTTCCTCCCTCCTCTTCTCTCCTCTCTCTTCCTCCCTGCCTCTTTTCTGTTTCTTCTCTCTCTCCCTCCCGTCTTTCTAATC
>NW_020872889.1:103425-105925 GCF_003789085.1 Penaeus vannamei
TGCATATAAATACATATGTGGGATAAATATCATATACGCATTTTATATCAGTAACCTTCCTCAAAGTACAATAAAGGTTATACTCCTTAAAAAAAAAAAAAATATATAATCCCTCAGACAACTATCCCCACCTCTGTATACCCTCCCCCTTCCCCACCGACCCTAAGCCCCCCCCTTAAAGAGAAATAACGAAAGGGGGAAGAGAGAGGGAGAAGGAGGAGAGAAAGAGAGGGAGGTTCGTCCTCAGGGGAGTCGTCCTCAGGGGTCGTCCTCAGGGGGGTTTGCGTGACGACCAGACGGGGCCGCAACACCACCAGACAATTATGTTTAAGACGACTGCAAATTAACCTCGACGCGCACACAACTAACCTCATTCTTACTGCTTCTTACTTATCTTTTTTTTTCTTCTCTTCTCTCTCCTTTTTTAACTCCCTCTTTCTGATTCCCTCTCATCTATCCCTTCCTTTCTCTATGAACTTTCTTATGCACAACTTACATACCTCCTCTTCTCCCTCTCTTCTCTCTCCTTCTATTTTCTCTCCCTCTCTTCCTAATGCTTCTCTTCACTTCTCTCCTTTCTCCCTCCTCCCCCTTCTTCCGCTTACCCTCCTATTTCCCTAACATCTCTTCCTCGTTCTCTTCTTTCTGCCTCTCCCTTTCTTCCTTCCATTTTCTCTCCCTTCTGCCTGCCACCCACCTCCTCCCTCACCCTCACATCCTCCCCCTTAGCACCTGCCCCCACCCCCCCCCCAAGGACAGCTGTGCGTCCTGCTTTTGCGGGTGCTTCCTTCCCCCCGCCCTCGCCTGCAATTCGCTCCGGTTCCAACGCCCGCCCGCCCACTCGCCCGGCCTTCATGCACGCACGCACACATCGATGTCCCTGCTTCTCTCCGTGGGATTGTGTGTGGTGTGCGTGAGGGGGGGGGGGGGCGTGTGTGCGGGCATGCGTGCGTCTGTCTGTCTGTCTGTCTGTTTGTCTTTCTTTCTTTTCTCGTCTTTGCCAATATCTTTACAAGTCAATCCCTTTATCACAAACTGTATCTGTGTCTCCATTTCCTAAATTAATCTTTCTCTTCTTTTCACACCCCCCTTCCTCCTGGCATTCCCCATTTACCATTCCTTCCAAAACAAAGACTACCAAAGGAAAGTAAACTAGTATTAATAACAACGAACATAAAACGCACTTGGAAGACGCAAAAAAATAATAAATAATAAATAATAATAATAATAATAAATAAAAAATACTACCTTTGTGTGGAGGAAAGCAAGCGACTTGTTAACGTTCTCGATCTTGTGCACTCGCATTTTGCCGTTGTTGGGCTTGCCAAGCTTCTCGCCCGAGATGATCTCGAGCAGCTTGAGCAGCATCTTGCCATCCGCCAAGTCGGTGAAGAGGTCCACCACCTCCAACCGCGCCTGGGACGATGGAGGAAATAAGGTGGTGAATTAAATGAGAAATAGGCCTACTTTTATTTAATTTGAGTTATTTTAGGATATGTTTCAATAATAGAATATACTTGTTTTTGGAATACTGTTCTTAAGATTAAGTTTCCGAAGGGGACGTTCATTCATGCTGCTATTTGTCAATACTCTCAATCAAAAAAATATGCCCTACTCCACTCCACTCCCTCTCTCTCCTCTCTCTCTCTCCCTCCCTCCTCCCTCTCCACCCTCTCCCTCTCTCCTCCTCTCCTATATATTCCCTTCACCCCACTCCCCATCCCCCTTCCATCCTGCCCCTACCCTCCCCATAACCAACCCAACATCCCCATCCTAAAACCAAATCCTTCTCAACACACCAACTACACACTACATCAGCCACCTACCAATCACGGGCCAGCACCACAAACCATCCTTTTCCATTCCAATCCACACCCATGCCACAACTGCTTCCCACCCCCCCCCCACCCGCCCAACAGCCCCTCGCCACCCACCACATCCACACCACCCCTTCCACCCACACCACCCCCCTTTCTCACACCAAACCCCGCCTAACACCACACCATCCCCTTTCCCACCCACCAACCCGCCACCCCCACTCAAACCCTTTCCCATCAACCCCGCCCCCACACCACCCCTTTTCCAAACCCCTCAACACCCACCCTTTCCACGCCACTTCCGCATCCCCACTCTTTCCCACGCACATCCACACCCTTCCATCCCAACCCCTTTCCCCCCAATCCACGACCCACCCTTCCATCCCAATACCTATTCCCACCGCCCACAGCTCACCCACTATCCCACCCATTCACACCCAACCCCCTTTCCCCACCCACCGCCCACCAAACCCCGCCCCCTCGACACCCACCTTGATAAGAAACGAGTTCATCCATTTCGTGAAGGTCTTCTTCTGGATGCCCAACCGCTCGTCCCGAAGGTGCTGGATCCGCCCAGTCTCGAACTGGCGGAGGGGTCCTCGCGGGTTTTGACAGCGACGACATCTCGCCACTCCTGCTGCGCCGCCCTCACCCGTGCATCCTGTCGGGGAGGAGGAGGAGGA
>NW_020872889.1:108425-118425 GCF_003789085.1 Penaeus vannamei
ACAGACAGACAGGCAGGCACAGACAACAACACAAAACAAACACACCACACACTCTCCCTCCCTCCACTCAACCATTTCCCCCACACCCAACCCCCTGACCACGCCCGTCCCTTGCAACACACCACCCTTGCAGTCACAACCTCTCACCGCCGGACGAACGCATGTTGCACGCCCACGCTTCGCAACACAAAGGCGACCCCCCCTGCCAATCCTTCCTCCACCTCCCCTCTCCCCTTCCCACCCACCTCCCACCTCGACGCCCATGCCATATACGGGCGTAGTGTTTTGTCCTCGTCTGGTGTACGATAGGATAGGGAGGCGGGGGAGAGGGGGCGGTGGCGGGGTGTGGGCGTGAGGGCGCGTGGGTGTGTTGCGGGTGTGCGATTTCTTGTCAAACCCTTTATTTACGAATTATCTTCTGATAAATTTCTTGAGGTGCTAAACGACCTCTTGTTTTTGGCTTCGTTTCCTCTCGTTGTCTTACTTCTTTTTCTTCATACCTCTCACTTCCTCCTGGTCCTTCTCTTTTTCTTCTCCCTTTCTCTCTTCTCTCTCTCCCTATCTCTCCTCTCTCCTTTCTCCCTCTCCTTATCTCTCTCTCCTCTCCCTCTCCCTTCTCTCTCCTTTTTCATTATCATCATCTAATTCTCCTTTCTTTCTTCTTTATTACCCCCTCCATCGCTCTACGTTTTACGTCTCGTAATGAGAACGAATAGCAGAAGACGAGGAAAGTAAGAATGGAAAAAAGGAGACGGAACCAGACCGAAGAAACCAACCCAAGAAAAAAAATAAAATAGACATAACCAAATCAACCAATCCAATCACAATTCCTGGGCGTCCCTCACTCACCCCAATCTCAGCCTCCTCATTATTTCACACCCCCCACCCACAGCTCCAGCTCCACCCCACCCCCACCGCACCTACCCCCCTTCCCTACCTCCAACCAACACTACCCTTCCCACCCAACCCCACCTCACATCTACCCCTTTCCCTACCCCCACCAACACCCAACTCCTACTTCCTTCACCCCCCTCCCGCAAAAGCTAATCAACGCATATGTTGACCATCTTCCCCCACTACTTTACCGCCCCCCTCTCCCCTTTTCCTAAGCTTCGCCAGGTGTGGAAAGACGTGCCTGCCACACCTGTGACCCTGTGACTCACTCCTGGCCCGCGGAAGCCCAGAATCCTGGTTCACTCCGGTGCAATTTACATTCCGACACTTACAGCGAAAATGGGGAAGGATGGGGGAGGTTAGGGAGGTTAGGGGAGGGAGGGAGGGAGGGAGGGAGGAACGGGTCTCGTTTCCACTTCCATTTCCGAGTCTGTGTAGCAATCTTCTTTTTCCTTCTCTCGCTCTCTCTCTCTCTCTCTCTCTCTCTCTCTCTCTCTCTCTCTCTCTCTCTCTCCTCTCTCTCTCTCTCTTCTCTCTCTTCTCTCTCTCTCTCTCTCTCTTTCTCTCTTTCGCTTGCTATTTTTCCCTTTATTCCACTATCCCCAGCATCCTTTGTCTCTCCTCTTCCTCTTTCCTTACCTCCAATCCCCCCTCCCTCCTTCCTTCCCTCCATTCACTCCTCCCCCTCCTTCCTCTCAAGCAATTTAATAACGCTGTCTCTCCTAGAAATGTTTTTGTCCTTTACTCTAATTTGGGAAAAGTTTTTAAAAAAGTAAATAAAATTTCAGCAATCAAACATCGAACGAAATTCCTTTTCTCTTTCCATAACATGCTCCAGATTCACAACAAGCGGACAACCCTAAACGTGATCGGAATTTCAATCTGGCGAAGGAGGAGGAGAGGGAGGAGGGAGGGAGAGGGAGAGGGAGAGGGAGAGGGAGAGGGAAGAGAGGGAGAGGGAGAGCTAGTGGAGAAGAGGAGGGGGAGCAGAGAAACGCCTAATTAACTGCAAGTTGATGACATTCTCAAAATAACGCACTTGACATTATAATACATCAAGCTAAGCACCCTCTTCTCATATCAAAGCAGCACACAAAATATCTATCTCTCTATCTCCATCTATCTATCTATCTATCTATCTATCTATCTATCTATCTATCTATCTATCTATCTATCTATCTATCTATCTATATCTATCTATATATATATTCGCCCAGCACACACGCACACACACATATGTATATGGCACTACCTGGCACCATACCGAACAAAAACAACAGTAGCAACAACAACAAACCCCACGGCACTTCAAACGCAGCATCAATCCTCCTCCGGGCATCTTCGACATGAATTGCAGGGCTCGCGTGCCCCTCCCCCTCCTTCCCCCTCCCTCCCCCTCCCTCCTCACCCACCTTTTGAAAGGAAATTTACTCGGACGCTGATCCCGTCCGCCAAAAGCTTACCGTCAGACTCGACCACCTTCCCCTGCTGTACTGTGTCCCCGTTTCCCCCATTCACCTGTCAAGCGAGTGTATGCCTTGCCACCTTCCCGGAGCTTCCCTTTGCCTTGACAGGAGTGCCAGTCTTGCCCTCGTAGCGGCCCCCGGGGCACATGGCAACAGTGCCATTAGTTTAACGAATGTCTTTGAGGGGAGGGGCGGGGGAGGAGGAAGGGAGAAGGGAGAGGAGGAGGGGAGAAGAGAGAGAAAAGGGGAGAGAAGAGAGAAAAGGGGAGAGAGAGAGAGAAAGGGGGGAGAGAAGAGAGAGAGGGGGAGAGAAGAGAGAAAAGGGGGAGAAGAGGGAGGAAGGAGGAGAAGGGGAGGAGCCGAGTAATATTGCCACTATCTTCGCTAGTGTCTGGAGTGATATGATAACGGTGTCATCGCTATTCTTACATACGTAGAAGTGACATTCTTCCATCACCATCCTTCGCCCCGACTCCCTCTTCAACCCCATGGTAGGTGGATAGATCACGAGGCTACACTTATGGACCACTATCCGTTTTTTCTGTCTCTGTCTCCCTTACTCATTTTTTTCTCTTTCTCCTTCCTTCCTCTCTATCACCCTCTGTCCACCTCCCCTTTCTCCTAGTTTCATCCCTTTCCCCCAATTCTCCCTCCCTCACAGATAGATCACGAGGCAAAGTCTCTGGACCTCTATCCCTTTCTCTGTCCTCTATCTATTTCTCTGTCTTCTATCTATTTCTCTGTCCTCTATCTATTTCTCTGTCTCTATCATACACTTTTCTCTTTCTCCTTCCTCCTCTCCATCACCCTCACTCTCCATTTCCCTCTCCCCCAATTCTCCCTCTCTCACAGATAGATCATGAGGCAAAGTCTCTGGACCTCTATCTATTTCTCTGTCTCTCTTATACATTTTTTCATTTTTTCTCTTTCTCCTTCCTCCTCTCCATCACCCTCCCTCCACTTCTCCACCTCCCTCTCCCCCAATGCCCCCTCTCTCACACACAATGATCAGGGAAGGACCTCCCATCCATCCCCCTCGGTGTGAACGTGGCGACACCCCGGAAACCCTCCTTAGCCCCCCCCCTTCACCACACCCTCCCACCACCACCCCACCTCCCCCTCCCCCTCCCATCCAACCTTGGTCACAATGAGGTGAATCATAATTACCAACGTATTCATCATCGTCCCGCTTTATAACCACAACAACGACTTCACAATCACACTATCAGGTGAAGCTACACGCCACCCCCCACCCCCTCCCCCCTCTCTATCTCCCCTTACCCTTCCCACCCTACCCAACCCCTCTCTACCTACCCCCATACCCCTCGTTCCCCACCCTTCCCCCCTCACATCCTCTTCCTCCAATTACCCTAAATAACATTCCCTTTATAATGACGACATTGCCTTCCGTAACAGTCATAAAGCTAAAAAAAATAACAGCAAATAAATAATAATGACAATACTAGCAAGGCATAAATAATAATGAGGTTCACGGTCTTGCCCGGAATAAGTTTTTGATTTCTTATTTATAGCAAGACCCGCCATTGTTTGTTTTTGTGCTTTATGGCCACGTACGTCTTTATTTTCTGCCAATATATCATTTGAAACTGATCCCGTGCGCGTGATGATTTTGATGGGTAATCCTGATACGAAAAAGAAGCACATTTTATAGCACATGTTTTATGCACATTAATATATGTAATCCGACTCTATTTCCACTCTTCGCAGCACGGAAAAAGAGAGAAAAACATTTCCACGCTGGCTACTCTCCCTATCCGTGTTCTCTCGAGCAATAATATATCACTTTTGCATTCCCAAACCAACGATTTTAAAATGGGTAAAAAGTGTATTGTAGTTTATCATTATTTAGCAAAAAAATACGTGCAATAACAGCAATATAGAAGACCAGGGTGGAACTGAAGTGAATGAGCACAAAATAAATACAATTTATATGCAATATACTGTAACAAGGCCACACACACACACACAACACACACACACACACACACACACACACACACACACACACACACACACACATATATATATATATACACATATATATACCGCGGGCGAAAACAGGCAGAATAATATTGATAATTTCATATACCAATTTTAATCCAGTTTATGGCTGCTGCACAGGCTCCATGGTCACTAAGCCGCTGTAAAATTCGCTTGCCTTCATTCCTAAAAATAACATGACGCTCGATCCAGACACCAACTTTATTCCTTATTCGCACACACACTGAACCTACGTAGCGCCTTTCCCCCCCCACTGGACCATTCAACGCACGGTAGACCCAGACCCGGATCGCGCTTCGAAACCTCCCGAGCGACGCTGCTCCAAGGGGATCCGAAACGCCTCGGGATTCGCGGCGAACGAACAACAACAACAACACAAGTGATCGGAATTCGAACTTCAAGATAAGAAGGACTTTTTTGGGCCAGAATCATTCCCTTTGCCTCCATCGCGGGTCCTTTCCTAGTCTACGGTAGCCTCGGAGAGCAATATATAAGGAGTCTGTATACTAGAGGCCTGAAAAGGTCACATGATCATCAACTCTCGTAACTGACTGAATCACCTGGTAATCAAAATTGATATATATCATAGATGGGGGGAGGGGGAAAGGGGGGTGAAAGGAGAGAGGGAATTGGAGGGAGGAACGACGGGGAAAGTGGAGGAGATGGCGCAGGGAGGGAGAGGGAGGGAGGGAGGAGAGAGGGAGAGAGAAGAGGGAGGGAGAGGGAAGAGGGGGGGGAAGAGAGAGAGAGAGAGAGAGAGAGAGAGAGAGAGAGAGAGAGAGAGAGAGAGAGAGAGAGAGAGAGAGAGAGAGAGAGAGAGAGAGAGAGAGAGAGAGAGAGAGAGAGAGAGAGAGATGAGAGAGTGAGAGACAGACAGACACAGAGAGAGTGACAGACAGAGAGACAGAGAAAGAGAGAGAGAAAAAAAAAAAGAGACAGAGACAGAGAGAGAGATGGAAGGGACGGAGCATCCAATGAAAACAGGAAAGTATCCGAATTTTATCGTCATTCTACAACGAAATATCACGGGACAAGTCCATCATGTGTTTCATTACGAGAGATAAGAAATAAACACGACGATAATAAGGCTGAAATATGTCACACCGATTTCATCACGCCACTCTACGTTTCAGACAAAAGATAACCTCAGCTCCCATAATCCAATGGGGCACCACCATCGCCCTTTCTTCCATTCTTGTTTTTCTTTCTTTCTTCCTCTTCTTTTGACTTTCTTCATCCCTTCTCCTCCTCCCCTCCCCTTCTTCACTCCCCCCCCCCCTCCATCCTTCCTACCCCCCCAATTATATCTGAACGACCTTAATAAACCCAAAGACCATCTTATCGCGAAAATACTAATCCCGATAACAATAACAACACACGTCCCCGCGGCCCCTCGCCCCTTCCTCTCTATCTCCAGAAAAAGGTCACACCTACAGAGATACAGAGGACCTCTTGCCGTCAGCTGGTATCAACCGGCCCCGCTCATCACAACCGGACGGATATATCAACTAAGGACTCTTTTTTTATATATGTCTTGAAGCAGCGACAAGGACATCCATAAATGATAAGAGAACAGGTTGAAGTTACCGGGTTTTACGGCCGATCGTAAACTCCCGACCGGCGCGGCGGCTCAACACGAACGCTGCGAACTCATACGTCAAGTCTTTCAGTCTTTCCTCTCCGGGTGGCTCTCGTCTCAGCTCTTGCTCTTCAACGGCTCTCGATGCGCGATTATTATTGTCGTTATTGTGCGTTGTTGTTGCTATCATTACCTCTACTGCTGCTATCATTTTCAATATTTGACGAGTATCATCATAATTATTATCTTTATCATTATTACCATTTTCGTATCAACAGATCATAATTATTATCTTTATCATTATTACCATTTTCACAATAAAAATCATAATTATTATCTTTATCATTATTACCATTTTCACAATAAAATCATAATTATTATCTTTATCATTATTACCATTTTCACAATAAAAATCATAATTATTATCTTTATCATTATTTCATTTCCAAAATAGACCATAATTATTATCTTTATCATTATTATCATTTCCAAAATAAAAACCATAATTCTTCTCTTTATCATTATTACCATTTCCACAATAAAAATAATGATTATTATGATTCCTATTATCATTATCATCTGTGGTAGTAATTTTACAACTCGCCTATTAAATTATATAACACCAACCATCTACCCGAACGAAGGATTATACTTTAAGCGACCTGCGATTCTATAACTTTTAGTCGAAAGTACAGAACTCGACGTTATTTTCAAGAGCCCGCCCGGAAAATTTCCCTCGCCCTTTTCCACATTTCTCTCATGTTTCCCCTTTCCTTTCTCCTACCCTTCCCCTCTTCTTTACCACTCATTTACCTGCCCTAACCTACCTGCTTGCCTCTTCTCCCTCCCTCTTTGGTTCCCCTCTAGCCCTCATCCCTACATACCTTCGTACTTCCCCTCTCCCCTACCACTTTTTTTAAAATTTCCCCTTCTTCCTTACCTTACCTCTTTTACCTCCCGTCCTCCCCAATCTTTTCTACCTTGTCTTCCCTCCTTTTGCCTCCCCTTATTCCCTCTCTCCTTTCCCACTACCGCTTTACTATTTACCTCCCCTAACCCGCCTCCTTTACCTCTTCCTCCCTTCTCCATCTTCCTTCTTCTACCTCGTTCTTCCTTACCTCCCCTTCCTCCGTTCCTCCCATCCTCTCTCCTACCTCATTCCTCCTTCCCTCCCCTCCCCCTCTCCTATCTGGTTCCTCCTTACCTCCCTCTCTGCTCATTCTTCCTCACCACCCTCCCCTCCCTACTCGTACCTCCTCCTCGTTCTCCTTACCTTCCCTTCTTCGTGATCTTCAACTTGAGATCAAAGCCGCGACCTTCAACCCTTTTCGATTATGGAGGTCCGTGAGGGCAATAAAGCTTGAGAAATTCGGCTGATTCCCCCTCTCTCTCTCTTTCTCTTTCTGCTCTCCCTCCCTCCTCCCTCTCTCCTCCCTCTCCTCTCTCTCTCTCCCTCTCCTCTCTCTCTCTCTCTCTCTCTCTCTCTCTCTCTCTCTCTCCTCGTCTCTCTCTCTCTCTGTTGTTTGTTTGTATTTCGGCTAGTCTTTGGTTTTCTGTTTGTCTGTTTCTTCGTCTGAATCTCCTGCGCCTGTATCTCTATGTCTACTTGCCTGTCTGCGTATATGCCTATATAATGCAATATATATATATACTATATATAGCATATATATAATATATATATATATATTATATATATAATATATATATATACTATATATACACATATATACATATATATATACATATATATATATCATATATATTATTATTTATAATTACTTGCTCATAACCCCTCTTTGAAGGTAACGGTCAGAATCCCGGGACTGCAGCTCACCATATATATAAATCCCCTACGCAAGCCCTCCCCGCCCGCACTCCCCTCTCATCCTCCCTCCCTCTCTCCCTCTTCCCCCTCTCCTCCTCCCTTTCTTCTTCCTCCCCCCTTCATCCTTGCGTCCTCCCTCTCACTCCCTCTCTGTACCCTCCTCCCTCCCCTCCCTCCTCCCTTCCTCCTCCCCTCCTCCTCCCCTCCTCTCCCTCCCTCCTCCTCCCTCTCCCTCCCTTCCTCTCCTCCTCCCGCCCCCTACCCCGCCCTCAACCCACCCACCCACCTCTTATTCTTCTCGCCCAAACTCCTTAAAACTCGATAAGAGGGCGCGGGCGGCGACGGGGCCAAGCCAATCACGCCACGGCCGCTCTCGACGCCCAAATCCTATTCGAACGCAAACATCCGGATAAGAAGAGAATTCCCGGAACTAAAAGGCGTTTGGCAGTGGTGCAAGGGAAGAGGAGGAGGGGGGAGGGGGAAGGAGGGGAGGTTGAGAGGGGAGAAGCGGAGAGGAGGGGGGAGGGGAGGGAAGGGGAGAAGCGGGAGGGAGGGGAGGGGGGGAAAGAGAGGAGGGGAGGAAGGAAGGGACAGATAGGGAGCGATGATGCAGGAAGAAGGGGGAAGAGGAGAAAGAGGGAGAAACAGAAAAGGAGGAGGAAAGAGGGAGAACAGAAAAATGAGTAGGAGAGGGGGAAGATGAAGAAGGAAGAGAAGGAGAAGGTGGAAGAGTAGCAGAAGAGGAAGAGAAAGACGAAAAGTGAAAGAGAGAGGTGGAGGCGGAGAGAGAGGAGGAAGAAATGGGTATGTATCTATCAATAATAATGGTAATTACTACACTTGAACTGCAACAGTAATATTACATATATCAAATCTATAAACTGCTATAACTATAAAAGAAAGAAAAAAAAAGCATGAGCCATAAAAGGAAAATGACGATAAAAAATCAGAACATCTAAATACATAGGGCCTACTCATAGGCCTAAAAAAAATATGAAATAATAAACAAACTAATAAATAAATAAAAACTAAATCAACCAATCCATAGTTTTCTCCCCCCCCCTCCCCTTTCTCTCAAAAAATTATTACCTTATTTTCCTTTCAATTTAGGCCTAGTCGGTTCCTTATCAACATGGCCTTTCGACCTAACCTAAAACCGTTCGTTACGGCATAATACATCTCTCTAAGTAATCTTTCGATCTCCCGTAAGACCTTAATTAAATCATCTTTTCATCCGTTCGTCTTTCTCTCCTCCCTCCCTCCCTCCTTCCTCCCTCCTCTCTCTCTCTCTCTCTCCTCCCTCCCTTCTTCTCTGCCACCCTCCCTCCCTCCTCCTTCCCTCTCTCTCTCTTCCTCCCACCCTTCTTCAAATAGCTTATGTCTTATTCGCACTCTAACACACAACACACACACACAACACACGCACACGCACACACATACACATACACACACACACACACACACACACACACACAACAGAGAGAGAGAGAGAGAGAGAGAGAGAGAGAGAGAGAGAGAGAGAGAGAGAGAGAGAGAGAGAGAGAGAGGAGAGAGAGAGAGAGAGAGAGAGAGAGAGATCAAGAGAGGTCAGTAACACCCTCCTTCACTCACACTCGCTAAATAAACAAAATAAGAAATTAAAACTCTTTTTCCATCCACTGATTTTACTTTTCCTTAATCTTATTTATCTTGTTTTTTATGCTTTTACTTCAAATTCACCCTCCTTAAATACAGCAATTACGTCACAGCAACGCACACAGCAACGTAAAAGAACCGATAAAGAAAACGCTATGGAGTTGAAACCGGTTCTCTTAGCCCCTGTTTTCCCGCCAAATCTCGAAAAGCCACGTGGCCCGTTTTTTCGGGGAGGGGGGGAGGGGGGAGAGAGGGAGAGAGGGGGTAGGAGGAGGGGCTTCGAGAATCTTCCATGCCGAGATAGCGGAGGAATTAGTAACAGGACGAGAACTGAAATGTGATAATGCTACATGCCTTTGTGTGGGGGGTGGGGCTTTAGGCCAGGGGGGGGGGGGAAGTGTGTTGGGGTATGTGTGAGTGGGTTTATGTATGTGGGAGTATGGGCGGGGGTATGTGCGTGTGTGTGTGTGTGTGTGTGTGTGTGTGTGTGTGTGTGTGTGTGTGTGTGTGTGTGTGTGTGTGTTGTGTGTGTGTGTGTGTGTGTGTGTGTGTGTGTGTGTGTGTGCGTGTGTGCGCGTG
>NW_020872889.1:123425-128425 GCF_003789085.1 Penaeus vannamei
CAATAATAATAATAATGATCATAATACAATAAACATGACGATGATGATAATAATAATAATGATATATAATGATGGCGATGATGATGCTGGCGATATAATAATAATAATAACAAAAATGATTATACTAAAGTCTACGACGACGACAACTATGATGATCACAATGATAATAACTATAATAATATCAACAATTATAGCAATGACAATAATAACAATAACCATAATAATGCCAATAATAATAATGATAACAATATAATAATAATCATCATCATCATATCAATACCAATAAAAATAATAACTACAACCACAATAATACCAATACCAATAACAATAACCATAAATAACAATAACCATATCCAACCAACAACATAACCACAATAATACCAATTACAATAACAAAATAACCACAACAATACAACAACAATAACCATAATAATACCAATAACAATATAAACAATAACCACAATAATACCAACAACAATAACAGTAATAAAGATAATAATACCAACAACAATAACCACCACAACACCAACAACACTAACCATTCCAATCCCCAAAAACAACACCACCACGAAGAACAACACCAACACGACCAGCCTGTGCACCCCGCCAACCCGAACGAACCGCGCGCCGCCGAGTCCCCTGGCGGCCGAGTCCCCAAGCCGCCGCCGCCGCCTCCGAGAGTTCGAAACCAGGAAGTGCGTAAAACTGGGCCAGTCAGCCCGGAGAGCGAACGGCGACCAGGAAACGTCCGAAGATGAGGCCGGGAGATGAGGGAGGCCCCCAGCAGCAGCATCCAGGCCGTGGCGGTTGTTGTTGGAGGAGGAGGATGAGAGAGAAAGAATGAGGAGAGGATGAGAGAGAAAGAATGGGGTGAGGGGAGAAGAGAGAGAAAAGAATGGGGAGAGGGGGAGAGGAGGAGAGAGAAAGAATGGGGGGAGAGGAGGAGAGCGAAAGAAAAGGAGGAGGGGAGAAGAAGAAAGAATGGGGGAGGATGAGAGAGACAGAAATGAGAGAAGAAAGAATGGGAGGAGGAGAGGAGACAGGGGGAGGAGGAGAGGAGAAAGAATGGGGGAGGAGAGAGAGAAAGAATGGGGAGGAGAGGAAAGAGAAGAAGAATGGGGGAGGAGGAGAGAGAAAGAATGGGGAGAGGAGGAGAGAGAAAGAATGGGGAGAGGGAGGAGAAAAGAATGGGAGGAGGAAGAGAGAGAAGGAAGAAGTGGAGGAAGAGAGGAGAATGAGGAAGGAGGAGAGAGAAAGAATGGGAGGAGGAGGAGAGAGAAAAGATAGGAGGAGAAGGAGGAGGAGAGAGGGGAGAAGAGGAGTTCGAGTAAGTATTGGAGTAGGAGGAGGAGTTGGGGTTGGAGAAAGAATCTGAGGAGGAGCTGGAGAAAGAACTGGAATAGGAGGAGTTGGAGAAAGAAGTAGGAGGATTAGAGGCAATTGGAATAGGAGAATTGCGAGATGAAACTGGAGTAAGAGTAGAAGTAATAGGAGGAGGAGAAGGAGGAGGAGAAACAACTGAAGTAATGAGATTAAAAAGGATTAGAAGCAATGGAGGAATAGGAGTTGGAGAAGCAGTCGGAGTAAGAGGTAACAAGAATAGATACGATAAGAGGAAGAGTGATAGGCCACCAGCATGAGAAGAGGCAGTAATGTTTATCCGAATGAATCCTTCAAAACCACCAGACCATTTTTCTCAAACCAACACAGAGATACGCCGCCTTTTAACCCAGCTTCGACAGGGAGTGTTTTCCAGGCAGTTTCGAAAGGACTAGCTTCGTCAATTCGTCTCTAGTGAAGCTAAGCGACTCCCAGCGACTTACTCCACCACTCCTTTCCAAACCTGGGGAGAAAATCGGCTCCTCGTCACTCCTTCCCAAACCTGGGGAGAAAATCGGCTCCTTCTAAAGCAAGCCGAATGAAACGCAAGCGAGAGAGCGAGCGCAGAAGGGGCCTTCAAAGAGAGCGTAAGGCGGCAGTGCGTAAACGGGAGACGCAGCGACCTGGGTATTTGGGACCCATCTTGGTAGACGCACTCACACACGCACACGAACAGTCGAACACTCCGTACGCCTTCCCCCACTCCCCCCTCCCCTTACCCCCTCCCTTCACCCACGTACCTGCCCGGTGCGTCTTCTCTCTCTCTCTCTCTCTCTCTCTCTCTCTCTCTCTCTCTCTCTCTCTCTCTCTCTCTCTCTCTCTCTCTCTCTCTCTCCACCCGTCAGTATACCGTCCTCCCCGAACTCCTCCGCCATCCGACTTCTTCACCCACCTCTGTGCCTCACACGCACGGACGTACGCACGCACGCACGCACCCACACACGCACCAAAATCCCGCCACGTCCTCGCTGACTAGCATCCCCCCCCCCGCTCATTTAACTCCTTTCTGCTTCTATTTCCATTTTTCTTTACGCCTTTCCCTTCTCTTTCTCTCTTTTATAGTGAACGAGAGAAAGGGAGAGAGGAAGAGAGAGAGAGAGAGGAGAGAGGAGAGAGAGAGAGGAGAGAGAGAGAGAGAGAGAGAGAGAGAGAGAGAGAGGAGAGAGAGAGAGAGAGAGAGAGAGAGAGAGAGAGAGAGAGAGAGAGAGAGAGAGAGAGAGAGAGAGAGAGAGAGAGAGAGAGAGAGAGAGATAAAGAAGATGAAGAAACAAGAGAAAAGGTTAAAATAAAGCAAGAGGAAAGAGCGAAGAAGAAGAAAGGACGCAAAGAGAAGTAGGAGGACTACCTGTCGGGGAAAGAAGGAGAGGGCGACTGGAAGGGAGGAGGGAGAGGGGGATGACTCCTAGAAACGGGAGAGGGGAGGGGGACAGTGTGGGGAGAGAGAGAGAGGGGAGGTAGGGAGAGGGGGGGCTCAGGAGGAGGGGAGGAGCCCGACACTCCCTCCTGGCGGCCACGGTCAAGGCTACACACGGGCCCGGCAGTCTGTGTACACCCTTGAGCGCGCATACTCACTCGCACTCCCTCCCCCTCCCGAGCCTTCCCCAGGTGTTCCTCGAGAGCCACCCTGCTCGCCGCCTCCAAAGAGCGACACGCAAAACATCTCCAAACGGGTTCCCCACGACGCGAGCTCCCACACCGGCGGAGTGTCGCGAGCCCCACGTCTGCGGCGCAAAACCCAGCTGCTTTCAGGCCCGAGACAGACCCCGATCCCCCGTTCTTCCGTCTCACGCAAGCGGAGGCGGAGGGACTGGCTGGCTGCGTCTCCTTCGCCTGGATGGTGAGCCTCGCCGGCTGCTGAGGGAGCCTCGGCCGCCCTTCCCCGCTCGACCTCGAACTAATAATAAATGACTAATGAATGACCTCGAACTAATGATAAATTACTAATAAATGAGCTCGCGCTAATGATAAATGACTAATAAATGACCTCGAACTAATAAATGACAATGATTCATCAACCCTACTCAGAATAATAATCAAATAATATTCATATGTATAATAACAATAACAATTACAATAACAACAACAATACAAATACTAGTAGCAGCAGCAAAGCAGTAGTAGTAGTAGTAATGATGATAGTAACAATAATAATAATAATGATAATGAAAATGATAATGATAATAATAATAATAACAATAATATTAACAATTATAACGATAATGGTGCTATTAACAACAATAATAATAAAAAAATATGATAATGATAATAATAATAATAATAATAATAATAATAATAATAATAATAACAATAATGATAACAACAATAATAATGCTCCTACTACTACTAATAATAATAACAATTATAACAATAGCAACAGCAATAATAATAATAACAATAACAAAACAACAACAATAAAAAACTGCAATGACGATGTTGATGATAACAGTAATAATAATAATAATGATTATAATATTATTATAATCACAATAATAATAATAATAATAATAATAATAATAATAATAATATAATAATAAATAATAATATAATAAATAATAATAAATAATATAATAATAAATAGTAGTATTAAGTAATATAGTAGTAGTAGTGGTGGTGGTGGTTACTGTTATTGCTGAAATAGTAGTAGTAGTAGTAGTGGTGGTAGTAATAGTAGTAATAGTAGTAATAGTAGTAGTAGTAGTAGTAGTAGTAGTAGTAGTAGTAGTAGTAGTAGTAGTAGTAGTAGTAGTAGTAGTAGTAATAGTAATAGTAATAGTAATAGTAATAATAGTAATAGTAATAGTAATAGTAATAGTAGTAGTAGTGATGGTAGTGGTAAAAGTAGAAGAAGAGGAAGGAGAAGAAGAAGAAGAAGAAAAAGAAGAAGAAGGAGAAGAAGAACAACAACAACAACAACAACAACAACAACAACAAGAAGTAGTAGTAGTGTTAGTGGTAGAAGATGTAGTAGTACTAGTAGTCGTCAATCACTCAAAAACCTCCGTCTTGGCTGCTACGAGGTCACACTCCACAGAGCGGAGGTCGAGGAAGAGGAGGAAGAAGAGGATAGGGAAGGGGAAGGGGAAGGGGAAGTAGAAGGAGAAGGGGAGAGGGAAGGCGAGAAGGAGAGGGGATGAGAGGCGAAGGAATAGGAAGAGGAGGAAGAGGCGCAACGCAACTGGAGAAGTAGCAGGAGAAGGAGCAGCAGCAGGAGGACCAGGAGGACCAGGAGCTGCCGCATAAAGAGCAGCAGCAGCAGCTACGTCCCGGCATACCTAACGTCACCGAGGTCCCCCAAGGAAGCAATATCGAAAGGGGTTACGGTCGGGATAACACGCCCGGGTGCGGAAAAACCGGCCCCTCCCCCCTCTCCTACCCTTCCCCACCTCCCTTCTCCCCACCCTCCCAAAAAAAAGAAGATGAGAAAATAGAGTAATTGGCAACGCGGGCCGGCGGTCGGGCAGGTGGGCAGACAAGGTGAACATCGCCCCAGGCTGTCCCATACCGGCCATTCCTGCGTTCCGTGTTGCCGCCGCCGCCGCTTCGCTGTACTGCCACACCTCCTCCTTCTCCTCCTCCTCCTCTTCCTTTTACTAGCTGTGCTTACGTCCCTTTCGTTTATC
>NW_020872889.1:142455-144955 GCF_003789085.1 Penaeus vannamei
ACATCACACACACACACACACACACACACACACACACACACACACACACCACTACACACACACACAACACACACAATAATATATAATATATATATATAATATAATATTATATATATATATTATATATATACATACATAAGTATATATGTATATATATCCATAAATATATTGAGAAGATAGATTGATAGATATAGAGAGATATGGATTGATATATATATAGATATATATGTATGTGTACGTGTGTGGTGTGAGTCAGTGCATATACACAAATACGGATATTTGTATGAACTCGTTTGGGATTTTAAAATACGATACAATTATCAAAATACATATTGGCAAGGGTGTACCTGGCTTTTCATCTGGTAGCAGAAAATTCTGAAAGAATTTAAAAAGGTTTGCTATGCATTTTTCTTTAATTCAATTAAAGGGCGTTAGAGAATGAGAAATAAAGAGAGGGAGAGATAGAGAGAGAGAGAGAGGGAGGGAGGGAGGGGGATAAATAGAGTGAGATACAGAGAGGATGAGAGAGAGAAAGTAAGTGAGTGAGTGAGAGAGAGAGATAGAGAGGATAGAGATAGATAAAGATAGATAGATAGAGAGAATACAGAGAGAGATACAGAGAGAACAGAGAGAGAGAGAGAGGAGAGAGGGCAGGAGTACAGAAGAGGAGAGAGGAGAGATGAGTGGGCGAGAGGAAGAGAGAGAGAGAGAGAGAGAGAGAGAGAGAAGAGAGACAGAGAGAGAGAGAGAGAGACAGAGAGAGAGAGAGAGAGAGAGACAGAGAGAGATGAGAGACAAGAGAGCAGGAGACAGAGAGAGAGAGACAGACAGAGAGAAGAGCAGAGAGAGAGAGAGAGAAGTAAGAAGAGAGAGAGGAGAGAGAGAGAGAGAGAGAGAGAAGAGAGAGATAGAGAGAGAGAGAGAGAGAGAGAGAGAGAAGAGCAGAGAGAAGAGAGAGAGAGAAGACAAGACAGACGACAGACGACAGAAGAGAGGAAGAGAGAAAGAGAGAGAGAGAGAGAGAGAGAGAGAGAGAAGAGAGAAGAAGGAGAAAAGAGAGAGAGAGAGAGAGAGTAAGAGAGAGAGAGAGAAGAAAGAGGAGAGAGAGGAGAGAGAGAGAGAGACGAGAGAGAGAGAGAGAGAGAGAGAGTAAGAGAGAGAGAGAGAGGAGCGAGAGGAGAGAGAGAGAGAGAGAAAGAGCAGAGAGACAGCGAGAAGAGAGAGCGAGAGCAGAGAAAGAAGGCGAGAGAAGAGAGAGAGAGAGAAAGAGCGAGAGAGAGAGAGAGAGAGAGAGAGAGAGAGAGAGAGAGAGAGAGTCTCAGACTGAGAGACGAGGACGGCCAGAGAGAGAGAGAGAGAGAGACGACAGAGAGGAAGAGACGAGAGAGAGATAGCAGATCCCTCACCTCGAGATCCTCTTCAGGCGGTCGGCCGAGGCACATCTTGGGGTCAACAGGTCACCGGCGGTTCCTAACTATCCCACAGGATCGCCGCCGCTGACATCTGAGATTTATCTAAAGTCAAAACTCTCCACACAGAGTAATGCACATCGAATCACCACGCATAATTCTCCCATTGCCACGAAGGTTATCAATTGCATCTCTTCTGACGCCCTCGCATAAGGACCCAGTTCCCCTGTGCGCAAGGAGAACGAACGTTACGCCGACTCAACGAATATGACCCGTAGTCAACATCATATAAGTGTTAATTTCCGTCACGAGGCCGAGGGGAAATTTCACGGCTGGGCCATGAGTAATGGTGTTGTTATTTAGGGTGCAGCGGGCAGCAAGGGCATACGAGGCAGCGGCCATGTCCCCGCCCGGCGAAAGCACCGGATTTCTCCCTCTAATGCCCCGTTACCGTATTTGCATCATGCTCTTCGCGGCGGACAGAAAGAGATCAATCCCCATCCATCCATCTACCTGTCCTTCATCCCCTTTCCATCACCCCAGGGAGATGCGGGGGAGGGGGGGGGGAAGACGGGGGAGGGGGAGGAAGATTAAAAGGAGGGAAACAAAGGGACAGGGAGACGGGGAGGGGGGAGCGGGGAGGGAGCAAGATTAAAAAGGAGGAAAACCAAAGGGAAAGAGGTGAGAAAAAGGGAAAAAAAGGAGGGAGAGAAAATGGAAGGAAGATATAAAAAATGTAGAGACAAGGAGATAAAAGAGATAGAGAAAGAGGAAGAGAAGAATGAGAGACAAGGGAAAGGGAGGGAGATGATAGGG
The DNA here is from genome assembly GCF_003789085.1 of Penaeus vannamei. Lineage (NCBI taxonomy): Eukaryota > Metazoa > Arthropoda > Malacostraca > Decapoda > Penaeidae > Penaeus > Penaeus vannamei. Next base: position 144,681 of record NW_020872889.1, read on the forward strand.
AAAGATAAACGGGAAGGAGGGAGATGCAAAAATGAGAGACAAGAAGCAAATAGGAAGGTAAAAGCGAGAAACGAAGAGAAGAAGTGAGATTAAATAAGATAGAGAAAGAAAGGGAGGAAGAGAAAGAAAGAGGGAGATAAAGGAACGAGAAAAAGCGGAAGGATGGAGGAAGAAGGGGAATAAAAAAAATGGAAAAAAGGAAGGGGAGGAGGAGGAGAAAAGAGGGAGATAGAAAAAAACGAGAAAAAGCGGAGAGAGGTATGTGAAGGAAGAAA
>NW_020872889.1:164955-167455 GCF_003789085.1 Penaeus vannamei
GACCGTGTTTGAATACTCGGCCCGGTTATGAATATTAAGATGTGAGTGTCGAAGTGTGTGTGTGATGCTGGACCATCTGCGCTCAGGTATTTTTCACCAGGAGGCTTTGGCAAAGAGAAAAGTTTCACCCGCTGTGGAAAGTGGTTTAGGCTTGTTACCCATCGACTGGTTTTTTGACAAGGGTATATTTTGCTGATTAACAATGGCCTTACTCCCTGTCACTGGCAGCCGCTGGCAGTTCGGTACTGACTGCGCATTTTTTTGTCTGTATATAAGATTCTACACATTGAAATGATCATCGCAAATGGCAGTTTTATGTCGATCTCTTACAGTTATAAGTCCTTCCTTCACTATTCGCTTAATAAAATTCATGTTTAATCACCTAATTGGTGGCCAATCAGTTACTTAGTCTACAATTCCTTGAACAATCAATTGGCCGACAGGGAGCCACCTTACAAATCACATTTTTTATAAGTTAATATCTTACTACTGAATAGTAATAGATTTTCTCTTTGGTCGGGAAGGTTCATGAATAATGGGATTGTTCCCTTATCAAACAATAATGATATTTGCACGCCAAGATCTTCTCTATCGCGAAAATTACTCGCATACTCGTTTCTGAGTAAGACTGGCATTCGAGAAGGTTCTTTGAGGGCCCGAAAGAAAGTCAGGCGCGTGACTGATTTCTCTGTTACGTAAGCTGCTGACTCGATAATTGAGTAGCTAGTTACTCGCCTCAGCTGACGAATGTCTAAGTAAACGAGCTAATTCTGAGGTGAATAAAGTGCCTCTTCGACGATTTGCCTGTTAGGTATGCGACTAACTAGCTGGTTCTCTAGCCACGAGGAACGACTAGTTAGCTAGCAGAGTGGCTCGCCCGCTGGATCAGTTTACAGGTCGCCATCAACATAAAGTTCGCATCAGTCATACTACCAATCAGAGGAGGCCGGGCAGAGGGAGGGTAAACATATTTCATTTCGTTGTGATTGTTCCCAAAATGGTTCAGCTCTCGTGCCTCTCTTCTGCGGTTAGTCATCGCCAGTGTTATATATGTCCTCGTTTCTCCGTTTGTAATTTCCATGAGCAAAGAGCTCTCATTGACGTCCGCCATATTCGGTGCAGAGAATAAAGACGATGTCAAGTGCCGAGTTCGTTTTCTTGATGAAGTGGAAGACATCGCGGGAGACGTCCTCGCTTTGTGTTCGGCCCAGGAACACGCAGGGAGTATTGCCTAATGTCCGTGTGTTTAAACCTAATTGTTTTCCTATCTTGTGCAAATACTCCATCAGCGACGTGAATTACGGGGCTCGCGGGCTTCGTACAGATGCCCGATCCTGGAGTTACGACGTTTTCAGAGGTCCGGTATGTATGGGTGAACGTCCGCGGCGCCGCCAGTCCCGGGCCGCGATACCCAGGTACGGAACCCCGCTGCTACCATTCGCTCGTCCCTCTGCTTCTCGATCCTTCTGCGAGCAAAATGTTCCCGTGGGAGTCTCATGCGACAGGCAGTCTTTCTGTTCGAGGCGAAAGAAGGAACGAAGAAGCCTTTCCGACGAAGCTCGAGGGCGCCCAAGCGGGTGCCTCCGGCCCCACGGCGGCCGGCCGGCCGAGCGCGGCCTCATTACCAGAATCCAATAACCGCCAAAAAGAGTTATAACGGGCTTATGAAGCGCCTCAATCCGGGAGTAGAAATTATTCAGGGGATTAAAGTCGTATATATTAGCCAGTCTATTGGCCTCGCGTAATGCAGTGAGCTCCTGAAGCCGCGGGACGAGCCCAGGCGGGAGGCAGAACAGTGCTATCCCTCTGGCGGGTCACAGCCACTGCCACTCCTCTCGCTGGTCACAACCCTGCTATCCCGATCGCCGATCACAACCGTCCTCTCGCGGATGGCACAACCTCTGCCTTCTCTCTCTCGAGTCACAGCCCCTGCCGTCTCCCTCAGGGGTCCCTGCCCCTGCCGTCTCCCTCGGGGGTCCCTGCCCCTGCCGTCGCCCTCGCGGGTCGCAGGCCCTCCTCCGGCCTCGCAGCCCCGTCCGCTGAGCCTCCTGCAGGCCCTCGGAGGAGCATCCGGTGCCATGACTCTGGGCGCGCGGTTCGCCGGCGCTATCGGGCCCCTGCATCGCCGCCTCGCCCGGAGCTCCTCGGGAGAAAATCACTTATTCCCGCCGACGTCTCAGGATCCCGCCCACGTCTCGGGATCCCGCCCACCTCGGCTACCTTGGGAGGCTCCTCGCTGTTCACGCCGCCCACAGCCTTCGCCACCTCCTCCCGAGACGCCGTCGCGATCTCAATCTCCCGACGCCTCCGAACTCTCGTCTTTCTTCGCCTCTCCTCTCGGCCGTTTCTTCTCTTCTCTGTTATTCTGTTCCGTCGTATTTTCTCTTTTGTTTTATTCGTTGTTCTATCTTCCTTTCTTTCAACTTCCCCTTCATTAGCTTTCTTTCTCTTTCCTCTTCATTTTGGTCTTACTCCTACCGGTGCACTCATTCCACTGCTT
>NW_020872889.1:192455-197455 GCF_003789085.1 Penaeus vannamei
TGACTCCTGTCCTAGGCAGGTGCCTGCTTCTCTATTCTGGGGTGTCAGTTCTTCCGGCCGTGACGAAGGGCAAACAAGGGTCTGGCGAGGTAGGTGCGATGCCAGGACGGAAGGCAGCTGCTAGGGCCTAGGTGCAAGGCTCACCCATCCGGCTAGAGCCATAATGTTGACACACACACACACACACGTATATATATATATATACACATATATATATATATATATATATATATATATATATATATATATATATATATATATATATATATATATATATATATTCTCTCTCTCGGCAACCAGGCGATAGCAACCGTAACTTCAACCGACAAAACCTAACCTGAACTAATGAAATACAAAGCCTTAGTCTTTTGTCACTTCAAATTCCGTTTGACTTCTGCAGAGTCAGTAGTCTGACAGAAGGGACGCATCAGAATCAGCACTCAGAAGGGAATCGTCCGAAACCAGCACTAAAAAGGGACGCATGGGAATCAGCACTCAGGCAGAAGGGACGCGGCAGAATCAGCACTCAGCAGGACGCGCAAGACACAGCAGGCAGTTATTAAGGTTAATCGCCCGATGGATTCCTGGTTTAGAATTCGATTTGTCTCTTCGGACTCGCGGGGCTCCTGCATCTTTCATGATTCGATGTCGAGGGCCTCATATTTTCCTGTCTCTCTGTCTGATTCTCTGCCTCTTGCGCTCTCTCTGATTCGTGTTTCTGTTTCTTTCTGTTTCTTTCTCTATTCTCTCTTTCTTTCTTTCTTCCCCCTCCTCTCTCGCTCTCTCTCTCTCTGATCCATGTTTTTCTCTCATTCTCTCTTGCTCTCTCTCTCTCTCTCTTCTCTCTCTCTCTCTCTCTCTCTCCTCTCTCTCTCTCTCTCTCTCTCTCTCTCTCTCTCTCTCTCTCTCTCTCTCTCTCTCTCTCTCTCTCTCTCTCTCTCTCTCTCTCTCTCTCTCTCTGTCTTTCGCTCTCCCTCCCTCACTCCCCCCCCTCTCTCTCAATTTATCTATCTCCATCTATCTATCTACCTCTCTATCTCTCCTCTCCCCCTTGTTTCGGATTTGATAACTCGCATCAATCAAACGCGCGGGTTCGCTGTTGGCGTCAAGTGGCGTCAGACCCTTTCCTTGATTCAAGGCTTATACGCTCGCCATTGCTTTTATCGAAGGCTTCACTTGGCTGTTGATTTGTGATTTTTCATTTGACAAAGAATTCAATCTCAGATCATTTCCCTGGAAGACCATTTTCCCTTTAATAACATTTAATTTTCCTGAGTGGTGTATCAAATTCATTTTCCTTCGTTTCGGTATACTTTATTGGTCATGATTTGGTGTTTTGTCAATTTCATGTGTTTGTATGTCAATGGAAAGAAGTTGGTATGTTATCAGCTTCATTTCATTTCATTACCTATCATTTCATTATATATTACTGATATCATTTTTGTAGTTTATCAACTCTTTTTACTTTATATTTACCGACAATATATTTAGTATTCTATCAACTTCAGTTCCTTATAATTTACTGATAAGTTTTATCACATTAAAGTTTCCAGCCTTGTGAATATTTGATTTATCTTGAGTCCCATGCATCTGGCACTGTTGCAATCTGTGTCTTCAGGCAACCTATAATTCAAGCATCATATGCACCGCACGTTATTACGAATGCAACATCCCGATTCGAAACAGAACAGCATCGAGGCATAAACACCCAGTTGGCCCGATCGCAAGGAAGAGGAAATCTCCCATTGAGTTAATGCGGACGAATCAGAGGTTTCGATTCCCAAATCATACCCTTAAAACTCCACCCAAATTGTATAATTGGCCAATCGCAAACAAACGCCGGGAATAAGAAAAGAAGGAGGAGAAGAAAAAAGGAGGAGGAGGAGAATAAGCACACATAATTACGAAGGCGCGAAGACCTTACGCCGTTCCGCCTGACTGACTGTCTCCTCCGCTTTTGCCGCGAAAAATGGAGAGGAAAAAGTCCCATTAAAACGCGGGTTGTGCAGTATTCCTCGAGTCGTGAAAACACATCACAGGCCCGGCGAGGTTGAGGCCAGAGCGCGGTGATTGAAGGCGCCAGCCCGCCGAAGTCGCCACTCTTCCAGCGAAAGGGTTCGAGAACGATGGTGGAACCTTGACTTTGGATTAAAGTGTCTGTAACTTTTTTAATGAAATCAGCATTTGTAATATGGTTAGAATTAGGAAAAGCTTGATTTCAGTTACAAATTTATATAAATTTTTACATGACTCGAATCAACACCGAAGTCTGGGCTCGACGTCGCATTCACATCCCTTGCTGTGGTGGTGGCAGCACAGACCCCGAAATTCCCACCGAAGGAGGCCTGTCCCTTCGCAGCTCCGGAAGGGGGGGGGTCGCGAGAGATTTATCTGCGGGTTATCTTTCGATAATTACCACACTCCGAAGGGCCGGGAAAACAAAGCGCGTGAAGTGACGAGAATCGTCTGATTTGTTCTTGGGCGTATTTCCTTCGTTAAAATGCGTTGGAAGCAAAGAGCAAAGGTAATGACAATTTATTACATCCTTTTTCAGACTCTAAACCTTTATTACAAATATTTTATGTACTGGTATTTACTGATTTATCTATATATTGTCATTTTTAGTAATTACCACTTGACGTGCCTGCGTTATCGGAGCTGACGTCACATCCGGGCTCTCTCGACGCTTCCCTGTCCGTCATTTGTTTCGAAAGAAAATTTTGAGGATTTAGGGTAAGTTTACATTTTTCTTGGAAGGTTTTGTGTTTCTGGCAAGATTTAGTTTTTCAAAGGGAGTTTCGGTTTTTCTTGTGATTTTAGTGTTTCCGTAAATTTTCGATGTTTTTTTTTTTCGTGTTTTGTTGAATTTCATGAAATTTAGCGAGAAATGATGAGTTTTAGTGTTTGTACTTTTAGTGATCCAAATGAGTGAATATTAGTGCTTCTTTTGAGGTATAATATTTTTTCGTGAGTTTTACTGAATTTGATTAAATTTAGGGGCAAATGATACGTTTTTAGTGCTTTTATTCAGTGTTCCAAATGATTTTGAATATTAGTGCTTCTTTTGATTAATAAATTTTCTTCCTGAGTCTTGTTTCTGAATTTTATTGAATCTGATGAATTTAATGTTTCCGATGAATGTTGGTGTTTCTTGTGCGTCTGAATTTTAGCGTTTCTGACGTCTTCCGAGGAAATCCCTCGAAATCTCAGACTCATCAAAGTGCATGACTGTGCATGGCCGTCGCGTTTAGTGGTGGGCGGGTTTACGGGCGTGGAGGAGGGAGGGGGGAGACCTTAAATAAATCACGCCCATTTCTTGTGACTGACGGGCTTGAGGTGCACTTCTCTCTCCCTCACTCTCTTTCCCTCGTTAACAGCCATTATGCGCCTACTCACGAGAGAAATATTAGGGTGGGGCGAGAATTGAATAAAGAATAAGAATAAGATTATGAAAAAAAGAAGGAGAAAAGAAAAGATAAAAGAGAAAAAAAAGAGTTTGTGTAGGTATGACGGAAGAAGTACAAACAGGTTGCGGAATCTACTTTCAGGAGAATAAGCTCGGAGTCTGGAGTACGAAAAGCTGTGCAAAAAGAAAAAGAAAAAAAAAGGATAAAACCCCATTGAAATTTCACTTGAGGAGTCGCGGGACCCAAGTCTTCAATGGAATAACAAGTTCTTCTTCTAAAAGAAAAAAGAAAACAAAAAGTTTTTTCCGACCCCCACGCCCTCCGCACCCCGACCCCACCCACCCACCTTCCTCCAAGAAAAAGACAAAGGGCATGACAAGCAAGTCATACACGCAAGCACGCGAACGCATACCTACCGCCCCTCCCCCCTTTCAAAAAAAAGTCTTCCCCAACCACCCCTTCTACCCCACACCCCCACCTTCCCCCCACACCCCCTCCCCCTCCGAGAGCCGTCCCCGCCGCTGCCTTCAGCGCCTCCGTCAGGCATGAGCTCATATTTTAATTCGATCTTTGTTTCCCAATGAGGTTGATGAGCTTTTTAACGATCCCCGAGCGAGGTTTTATACGCCCGTCGCCTCCCCCCCACCCCCACCCCCCGCCCGCCCGCCTCGGCCCACTCTTCAAAAGGTGTCTGATTGTCTGTTGCATAATGAGCGCATCTGGCTAATTTCTTTGGCCGATTTTTATAGTTATCTTTAAAGGCATTTTTATCCCGGATCTGAGAAAGGGCCGAGGACGTCTTAAAGATTTGATTAATACGCGTTTTATGGATCAGGTTCTCACGGGTACGCAGCTTTACGATCGGCGGGACGTGTAGAACCGGGGCGCGGAGGAGCGCCATTCTCTGTGGTTCAAAGATGTTGAGTTTATACAAGCAGAGGCAAGATATATGAACTTATAGAGGCACAGATCGGGTTCTCGGTCTTGGAGCAGGGCCACCGGCTCTCGTGCGCGCCGAGAAGGGGTCTTTGGGAACACGAGGCGGAATAGGCTATGGAATCTTTTTCATCTACTGTTTTTTTCCATTTTTTTAAACTTTGTTTCTTATTCGTTATCTTTTCTCTATTTTTTTTTTTTTTTTACTGTTGCACTATTTTTATTATTATTTCTCCCCTCCTTGCTTATAATAATTTCAAAAACTCTTTCAAACTCTGTTCAACTTTTGTCAAATATCATTCTTTTTTTCATTTTATTTTATACTTGTTTGTCTCCTGTCTCTTACAGTTGCTGTTGTTGTATTATCAGTTTTCTTTACTGTTACTGTTTCTTCTTGTCGTTACTTTATGACAATTTTCTAACTCTGTTCTTGTCATTTCTTCAATGTCTATCTTCCTTTTGAATCTATTTTTCTTAGTTATATTCTGCCTCTAATATTAATTTTCACTAGGAATGAAAGAAAGGAAAGAAAGAAAAAAAGGAAGGAGAGAAAGAAAACATAAAAGAAGTAAAAAGGAAAAAAACATGAAAAATATGGGAGATATTTGAACCATACACAACGAGACGGAACGAAACAGCTCAGTCGTGGAAACCGAA
>NW_020872889.1:204955-209955 GCF_003789085.1 Penaeus vannamei
CGGCCGCATTGGTTTACTATATTTTCTTCTTTATTCCTTTCCTCTCCTGTGCCTGTATTCCCCCTCTTTATCTACCCCTTTCTCTTCCCTCCTTTTCTTACTCCCCTTTCTTCGTCCTCTCTTCTCCTCCTATTTTGCATCTTTTTCTTTCCGTTCCCTTCCTCCTCTTTGCTTTACTCTCCTTCACCCCACGCTTCATCCCCTTCCTTCTATCCATCTTTCCCTCCTCCCCTATTTCTTCAACCTCTTCCCCCCACTGCTTCCCCATTCCCACAATCTGGTTGCCCCCTTTCCTTATCCCTTCACTCCCTCTCCCCTCCCTCACTCTACTTTCTTTATCCCTTCCCCTCCATTCTCTGTATCACTTTTACCCTTTCTCCCTCTCCCGCCATCACCTCCTCTCTCCATCCCCTTCTCTCCCTCACTCCCTCCTTTCTCCATCCCCTTCCCACCCTCTCTCCCTCCTTTCTCCATCCTTTTCCCACCCTCTCTCCCTCCTTTCCCCATCCTTTAACCTCTCTCACCTCCCCTTCCTCCCTCTCCCTCCCTTCTCCATCCCCTTCCCACCCTCTCTCCCTCCTTTCTCCATCCCCTCCCCACCCTCTCTCCCTCCTTTCTCCACCCCCTCCCTCCCCCTCCACCCCCAACTCCCCTCCTCCCCCCGCCCAGCCATTAGCAGCCCGACGCGTCCGAGCCGACAACAGATTTATATCTAAATCTCGACTGCGCACTCGCCGGCGGGACCCCAAATCCCTGCTGACGGCGATCCAGCCCTCGGCCCAAACCCGCTTGTTTACGCTGAGGCTCCGTTGTTTACCTGAGTGTTCCGTGAGCTCTATTTGTGTTGCTGGGTTGTTTACGTGGGGGGTTCCGCGCGCCTGGATATGGTGCTGCGTTGATTACCCGGGTGTTCCGTACGTTTAGCTATGTTGCAGTCTTTTCTGATTGTTCCATGCGATTATCTATGTTGCAGCCTTCTTTAAGGTTCTATGCTTGTATCTATATTACAGCCTTTTCTAACTGGGTGTTCCACGCGCTCATCTATGTTGGAGCCTTGTCTGACAGAGTGTTCCATGCGCATATCTATGATGCAACCCTTTCTAAGTAAGTTCCTTTGCAGTCCTTTTGAGTGTTCCATGCGCATACTTATATTGCAGTCCTTTTGAGTGTTCCATGCGCATACCTATATTGCAGCTATTTCTAACGGAGCTTTCCATGCGCATATCTATGTTGCAGTGTTCCATGCGCCTGGCGAGATTCATCTGATTGTCCCATGCGCTTGGCTGTGTTGCTGCGTTTTGAGTTTTCGGGGTTGTGGTTTGTTTTCGTGGGGTTGTCAAGGTGGTTTGGTTTGTTTGTTCCTGTCCCAAGTGTACTTTTTTGTTTGTTTGTTTATGCCTGTCCTAAAGTGTACTGTGCTTGTTTGTTTGTTTGTTTGTACCTGTCTAGTGGAACTTTAGTTTGTTTGTGTGCATGTTTGTCGTATAGTGTTTTGTTCGTTCCTGTATCATGGTGTTTAGCTTGTCATATGGTGTACAGATGTGTTTGTTTGTTTGTTCATGTTTTGTCGAACTCTCGCTTGTCTGTTTGCCCTGTGGTATTTTGTTTGTTCCTGGCTTAAGGTGTACTGTTGTTCGTATGAGCCTGCCCTATGGAGGTTTTCGTTTTTCAGTCATATTGTGCTTTGCTTTGTTTGTTCCGTTTATTGGACTCCATCTTTCCAATTATTATTTCCACCAGAAATTAAATAAAGAAAGAAATCACATTGTTTGCCTATCGCTATAACCAAAATCATTACATTTTTAAATAACAATATCGATTACTCTATGTATCTTATTACTTCATATTAACTTTATTTTCTGCTCCTCTCGTTAGAATAATGTGTAAATGAGCACTATAAATAATTTTCTTCTCCTCTCCTTACGTATGACCTAACATAAATTTCTTCATGACCTGCCTTCCGTGGCCGATATATTGGCTTGGACATTCTTGCCAAGTGGTTTATGGAACATCTTTATTATATTTGATGTGATGGGCTTCTTTGCAGGCTCCTTAGGTCCTGATTTTTTTTTCTTTTTTAATTGACATTTTTATAAATTCATAAATATTTCTCTTTTTATAAATCTTTCTTACTCCTTCCCCTTTCCTCGTTCTCTATGTAATTTATTTCTCATTTTTTATTCCCTTTTTCGGTCCTCCCTTTCGGGTCTCTTTTTCTTGTTCATTATATATATATACTTTAAATCTCTGTCTCTTATTCAATTCCTCGCTCCCCATCTCCTCTCTCTCTCTCTCTCTCTCCTTCAATTCTTTATATGACCTATTTCCCCGTTTCGATCCCTTATTTTTTTTTTAGCTTGCTCCCTTTTTCACGACTTTAAATCTCTCCTTCCTTTCTCCACCTTTGGTTACAATCATACTCTCTGCCAGGTCCTTTTGTTCGTCACTCCTTCTCCTTCCCTTCTCCTCTCCCAACATTTCCTCTCGTTCCACCTCCTTCCCTCCTCTTCTGCAGCACAAAGGCAAACTCGCAGCTGTTGCACCCTCGCCTCCCCCTCCCTGACCGCCTGGGACCCCGCCCGCCCGCCCACGGGCAGCCCGGACGTCTATCCGACGCCCTGTCTGACGTCGAGGCTCTCCGCCCACCCGAGCCCGCCTCAGCCCGCGTCCAGCACCTCATTAACGTTTCAACCACAAATCACCGGTGGCTGTAATTGACGAGTGAGGTAGTTAGGGTGCCAATACTTCACTCACGCCCCGGGTTACTGGGAGGGACAAGTTGCATAATGCAGGCGTGTGTTGCCTCTTGCAAGCGATCCTCGGGGTGGGGAGGGGGACGGAGGGGGGCGGGGAGCTGGGCGACGACGCAAGTGCTTGGAGGAAGAATTGGTGCGTCCGAACAAGCACTAAAACGCTTAAAAGTGCTTGGTACGGTAAACAACATGGCTATCCAGGAGGAGTCGGATGGACCTTTCGCAGAGCTGAAGGTATAATTTGTGGCGAGGAAGTTTCTGCCGACCGAAAGGAGAAGTGAACTAAAAGAGAGAAGAAAAATAAGAAAACATCATCAACTTAAGTAAAGAAAGAAAAAAAAGGAGAAAAAAAATAGTTTGGCCCTTAAACTTATACTCCTTCTTATTTTTTTCTTAATCAATTATGCAAGAATTTGCTTTGGTTACGCGCCTTACCAACGATCGCTAACAGAAATATTGGAGCAGATCATCAAAGGCAAAATAAAATTCGCAGAATAATAAAATAAAAAACTCATCGCAATAAAAATATAAACAACCCGTTCCACATGCATTTAGAATACCTGTTGCATATGAGAACAGAAGACCCACCGCATGTCCGCCCCTGTTGTCTGTTGCACGGGAAAGGAAAATTTTGGAAGAGAGGAAACGGAGAAGAAAGGGCGAATGGGGAATAGAAGGGATGAGGAGAATGATGGAACGAGAACAAAGCGGAGAAGAAAGGGCGAATGGGGAATAGGAGGGACGAGGAGAATGATGGAACGAGAAAAAAAACGGAGAAGAAAGGGCGAATGGGGAATAGGAGGGATGAGGAGAATTATGAGACGAGAACGGAGAAGAAAAGGCGAATGGGGAATAGGAGGGAGAATGATGAAACGAGAAAAAGCGAAGAAAGGGCGAATGGGGAATAGGAGGGAGGAGAATGATGCAACGAGAAAAAAAACGGAGAAGAAATGGCGAATGGGGAATAGAAGGGAGGAGAAGAATGAAACGATATAAGGAACAGGGGTAAGGAGAATTATAAGACGAGGAGGAGAGGGGAACAAGAAACAAGGAGAAGGAGAAAATGAGAAAGAAATGTGAATAAAGGACACGTGGAAGGAAGAGGAAACGAAAAAGGGATATAAGGAAGACGGCGAAAGAGAAAACAGGGAGACGAGGAAGAAGGATGAAGCGATAAAGAAATCAGAATAATCAGCACGAGAGAAGAAAATAAGGAATCGACGAAGAAAGGTTAATAAAATATAAAAGAAATTAGAACAGGGATGATATTAGGAATGGAGAATAAGAAAAATGAGAAGGGAGAAGGCGAAATCAGGAAATAATAAGCACGAAGAAGGAGAATGAGGAAATAAGAAAGAAAAGAGAATTAGAAACACGAGGAAGAAGAAGAAGGAAAATTTTAGGAAAGGAAAATAAAGAAAACGGGAAAGGAGAATGAGAAAAAAACACAGAAAGGGGAATAACAACCACGAGGAAGGAAAAAGAACGAAACGAGGAGAGAGAGGGAAAAAGAAACACGGAGAGAATTAACGTTTCAACAACGGATAAAAACACTTGAAAAACAGAGAAAAAGGAACGTGAATGGTCTGAAAGGAGATCATGTCAAGAAGAACGTTTTTCGTGGCAAAGGGAAACTTAACAAGTATTCATTAGAAAGAGGCGAAAGAGGGAAGAAAGGAATGAAGAAAGATTGAGAGTGAGGTAGGTATGACAGAGAGAGGGGGAGGAGAGAGAGAGAAATATATAATATATATATATATATATATATATATATATATATATATATATACACACACATACTCACACACACACCGCACACACACACACACACACACACACACACACACACACACACACACACACACACACACACACATATATATATATATATATATATATATATATATATATATATATATATATATATATATATATATATATATATATATATATATATATATATATATACACAGAGAGAGTGAGGGGAGTGGGGAGGGAGCGAGACAGACAGACAGACATAGCTAGACAGCTAGACAGTCAGAGGGAGACAAACAGCCAGAAAGACTGACATGGACATACACCCCGAGCTGCAAGGAGAGGCAACAGCATGCAAGCACGAAAAGCAAATTCCGAGTCAGCATTTGAGCCGCCACAGCAAAGCACTCAGCCAAGACCCGCAGCCAACCGACACGGAGGCGAGGCAGCCACCGTGGCGCACCTTCGCGAAAGGAAAACATTAAGAAGAAA
>NW_020872889.1:250081-252581 GCF_003789085.1 Penaeus vannamei
ATAATTATGATTATGATAATGATAATTATGATAATGATAATGATAATTATGATAATGATGATAATAATGATAAGGATAATGATAACAATCTTATCAGGAAGAATAGCAACATCAATCACAACAATAAAGATGATAATGATAACCACCAATCAGTCCTCGTCACACAAACAACCCAACGACCGCCTCCTCCCCCCCCCACCCAGCACCTCCGGTCTCCCTTGATATACCCATCATCGCAACCAGGTCTCCAGCGGCCAATGGAAACCGCGCTCCCCATTAACTTGTATGTCTAACTCACCGACCGGCCTCGCGTTCCCATTAGGTGATTCGTCCATTAAGATTATGCAACGGGGATGAGGATTCCATAATGGGTGCAATTTGCCAGCAAGCGGTTTGGTTCATTAGCTTTGATGGGTAATTTCATGGGGTATGTTTTTTCTTTTTTTTTTTTGAGATGATGAGTCATGCGGTGTAGGATAAATTTTGATGCTCGCTTACACTTGCATTCTTCTATATCCTAAGTTTATTTTTGTGTTTTTTTTATTTTTTTACTTATTATGTTTCCCTAATGTAATAAGTTTATTGTCATTATTATCATCATTGTTTTTTGTACCTTTTTTTCATTTTGTGTTTTGGAAATTTTCTTTCTCTTTTTTTTGCTTTATCTTCTCTCTCTCTCTCTCTCTCTCTCTCTCTCTCTCTCTCTCTCTCTCTCTCTCTCTCTCTCTCTCTCTCTCTCTATATATATATATATATATATATATATATATATATATATATGTGTGTGTGTGTGTGTGTGTGTGTGTGTGTTTGTGTGTGTGTGTATGCATGTATGTATGTATGCATTATAAATTATGTGTATGTTTATATATATATATATATATATATATATATATATATATATATATATATATATATATATATATATGTACATATATACATATATAACTGCCTCTCTCCCTTCCTCCTTCCATCTATCCATCCCTCCTTTCTCCCTTTCTCCCCCCCCCTCTCTCTCTCTCTCTAATCTCTCTCTCTCTGTCTGTCTGTCTGTCTGTCTGTCTCTCTCTCTCTCTCTCTCCTCTCTCTCTTCTCTCTCTCTCTCTCTCTCTCTCTCTCTCTCTCTCTCTCTCTCTCTCTCTCTCTCTCTCTATCGTCCCCTCCCTCCCTCCCTCCTCTCTTTCCCTCCCTCTCCCTCTCCTCCCCATCTCCCCTCTCCCTCTCTCTCTCTTTTCCCATATTTTCCCTACAGCTCTTCTCTCTCCCTCTCTAAGCCCCGTTCTCTACATCTTTTCATTACTTCACATTCCCAACATGCAATCGCGGAGAGTCCTGGTCCACCATATCCACTATCCCTGTCACGTGACTGTCTCCAAGTAAAGTGACGTCACCTCGCCTGACATCCATCGCTAAAACGATTGACATGACTTAATTCGCGACCCATTGTGACCTCCCTCCCCACCCTCCACCTACCCCTCACCCATTACCCATTCTCCGTCCTACCCCCCCCCCCCCAAACTCCCCCCTCACCGTCTTTCCCGTGTCCTCCCCCTTTAACCCCCTCTACCATGGATCCCCCACTCCCCATGTCTATGTCGTCTCAACCCTCCCACCCCCAAACCCTCTCTACCCTGTACCCCCCCTCCCTATCGACCCCTCTACAACCCCCCTCTCATATCTCATACCCCCCCCCCCCCCCCCTTAAGCTGTTAATATGATCAACATGGTCGAGATCGCCGTGACCTTACAACAGGATTTTCGACCTAACGTAATCCTGTAAGTCAAAGACACGGATGTATTTGCTATCCACGCTTGCTTAGGTTCCAATGGGAGGAGGTGGAGGGGGAGGGGAAGGGGGACATGAATAGAAGGGTCAATATGCAGCCAGGTCGCCATATGCTGGCCGCTTCCTTAACATATGATGTATTTGTAAAGGTCAAAAATTTAATTATTTCTTTTTCTTTTGTTATTCTTACTTCTGCTTTCTTCTTATCATTATTGTTTGTTAATGTTATTATCATTGCAATATTCATTTTCATGATAATCATGAAAATTACTTTGTCATTCTGTTTCTCATCATATTGTCATTTTCGTTATCATGTATTCATCAGTCGTGGTACGTCTATGATTTTACTTTTATTATTTATGATTTATGCTTTTTCATCATTATTATGGGCAACATTATTATTACCTTTTAGGTTTGAAAGTTGTTCTTTGCAGCTTGCATCGTTTTCATTATCAAACAACTATTGTCATTATAACTGCTATTTTATCATTCACTATATTTATTGTTATAACTATCATCACCATTAGTATTGCTGTAATCAATATCATCAAAATTATTACACAAACACTACATTTTGGTTTATTCATTAACACTAGCATAACTGTTAAAGCAGCTATCTTCATTATCACACCATTGAAACCATCAATACCATTACTATTATTATCATCATGGTAATAATAATGATAATGATAATAACAACAGTAGTAGTAGTAG
>NW_020872889.1:269407-292992 GCF_003789085.1 Penaeus vannamei
TCTCTCATCTCTCTCTCTCTCTCTCTCTCTCTCTCTCTTCTCTCTCTTCTCTCTCTCCCTTCTCTCCCGTCTCTCGCTCTCTCTCTCTCTCTCTCTCCTCCTCTCTCTCTCTCTCTCTCTCTCTCTCTCTCTCTCTCTCTCTCTCTCTCTCTCTCTCTCTCTTCTCCTCTCTCTCCTCTCTCTCTCTCTCTCTCTCTCTCTCTCTCTCTCTCGCCTATTGCCCTAAGAGGAAAATTATGTTTGTGGTTAATCATTGTCTCTATTCATTATTTCCGTATCATTTGGCAATCATTCTAATGTCCATATGATCTCATTACTTCCAGTTATGTGTTTGGTAGCGTTGATTAGTTAGTTTGTGTGTTTGTTTACTTGTTTTGCTTGTTTTGTTATATAGCACGATTACTCAAAGGTTGATAAACAGATTTTATGACGTTTTTTACCAGAGGAGTGTCTTGGCCTTAACTTAAATGCCATTAAATTTTTGTGGGTGATCCGGTTTCATGATCCGGATCCAGGATTTATTTTCTATCTTCTTCTTCTTCTTCTTTCTTCTTTTCTTCTTTTTCTTCTTTTTCTTTTTTTCTTTTTCTTCTTTTTCTTTTTCTTCTTTTTTCTTCTTTTCTTTTTTTCTTTTTTTTCTTCTTTTCTTCTTTTCTTTTTCTTTTTCTTTCTTCTTCTTTTCTTCTTCTTCTTCTTCTTTATTGCATCAGTTACCCCTATTGCCTTGGTAGAGGTATGCGCTCTTTCAGTAGCTGTTATTATCATTATTGCAATACTGTGTGTCGTGTCGTATTGCTCTTGTGTTGAGACCCTGCATTTGATGTACGGTTCACTCCCCTTAACTGAGGCCTTCTTTTTATTTTATTTTATTTTTTATTTATCTATTTATTTATTTATCTATTTATTTATCTATTACTTGCATTTTTCTTTCTCTAGAACAAAGCATCATAATTCGAAGACGATGTTTATTTATTATCTATTTATCTATTTATTTAATTGACTATTTATTTACTTATCTAATTATTTATTTAATTAATTAATTATGTGTTTATTTATTTGTCTATTTATTTATTATTAATGTACTTATATATTTATTATTTATCTATCTATTTATTTAATTAATTAATTATTTATTTATTTCATTTATTTATTCTTGTATTTTTTTTTCTCTAGAGCAAAGCATCATAATTCGGAAACGAAATCTGTGTCGGAATTCCGAGCATGAACCAAAAAGTAAGAGAAAATCACTACCCTTAATCTTAGATCCTTTCCCTATATTTAAGTCGCCTCAAACAGGATCAGATCCCCTTCAACTCACACCTGGTGCGATCAACTCCCTTAATTAATTAGTTCCGAAGGATCAGAGACGCCTTTTCACGCCAGATCCTAAGTCAAGCGATTCCCTCAGGCAACACCTTCCCGCTCGTTAACTTTGGGAGGAAGTTTCTTGTTTTTTTGTTTTTTTTTTTCCCTATAAGCGATTAATCTCCGTCGAGCTGCTTTGGCTGCCTACGTCTTTGATCATTAAATAAAAAAAAGAAAAAAAATGTTCTTATTTTGGTTAGTGCTACAAAGCTGATGTGACTTCAGTATATTTAGTTAATTATATATATAATATATATATATAATATATATAATATATATATATATATATATAATAATAAATATATATATATATAATATATATATATATATATATAAAAAACATATACATACACATAATAAATATATATATATATATATATATATATGTGTATGGTGTGGTGTTGTGTGGTGTGTGTGGTGTGTGTGTGTGTGTGTGTGTGTGTGTGTGTGTGTGTGTGTGTGGTTCTTTTCTTTGCTTTTTTTGTTTATTACTTGCATATGTAATGTCTATATCTTTTGTCGAACTTTTTTGTTTTCCTCGTATTCACACACGCACTCCGTCGTACGAACAAAAGCAACTTCGCCATTCAGTCGCTCAAGCCACAGCATCATACCTCGAATTTCAATCCCCTCCTACTAACTGGCAAAGATAATATAATATTTTCCAGTCAATTTCGCGTCGCGCTCGGTTTCTGGTGCGGAAGAAGGAACTCGGAAAATTGGAAAGTTCGCGAGTTAGATTATGAAAGTTGCGATGAACACAACCCGAGCTTGTTCAGCGCGGGAAAGAATAGTCACGGCCGCCCCAGGCAGGAAGGGGAAGAAAAGTTGTGAAGGAGTAGTAGATATGTTGGATGCGAGTGGATGGAGAGAGAGAGGAAAGAGACAGAGACGAACACAGGAGAAGAGATGACAAGTGGCAGAGACGGAGCGAGAGACAGAAACAGACAGACAGACAGACAGTAAGATAGATAGATAGACAGAGCGGAGTAATTCAAAATTAAGTTAGGATTGATGTGCATTATAACTAGATGTACATGACCTGTCTTTTATGTTTGTTTGTTTGTTTCTGTGATACAATTTTAGTGCTAGACATGAACACTCAATAATGCTTATAACATTTCTTATTTTAAAGCAAGCATTTTTTTTTAAAACCAGAGTCCAGAAAATAGACTAAATTCATCACAAGGCTAGTTAAAGATTATATTAAGACCCTATTAATATGCTATTTTCCCTCGTGAATATTATCCTCCTACGCCTCCTAGCTGCCAAATCTCCCCCATGTGCTCAGATCCTTCATTTTATCGATTCAAAACCTTTCAAAAAGTAAAAACAAGACTACACGAAAAAATAGCCTTTACAACATACGAGAAATTAGCCATTATATCCCAAACAAGAAGATTGTCTGTGAATGTAATATGTATGTACTGTATATATGTATTTATGCCTGTAATGTATTATGTATATTGTATATATGATATGTATTTATGCCTGTATATATGTATTTAATGCCGTATATATGTTATTTATGCCTGTATATATGTATTTATGCCTGTATATATGTATTTATGCCTGTATATATGTATTTATGCCTGTATATATATGTATTTATGCCTGTATATATGTTTTATGCCTGTATGTTATAATATGTATTTATGCCCCTATATATGTATTTATGCCCCTATATATGTATTTATGCCCCTTATATGTATTTATGCCCCCAATTGTATAATTTTGCCCCATTGCCTGTATAATGTATTTATGCCTGTAATATTTTTATGCTGTATATATGTTATTATGCCTGTATGTATGTATATATGTATTTATGCCTGTATATATGTTTATATTATTTATGCCTGTATATATGTATTTATGCCCGTTATTATGTATGTTATGCCTCTATAATGTATTCATGCCTCTATATAATGATTCATGCCTCTATATATGTATTTATGCCTGTATAATGTATTCATAAACATGATGCCCAACCATACGAGAAATTAGCCATAAAAACCCAAATAATAAGAGACTTACGAGGCCACCAAGTAGCGATAAGACGCGATAATATTCAATCCCTTTCCTTGCTCGGGTTCGTCGTCAGCAGAACCGATTCCGCTAATGTTCCTCTCGCTGTAGAGGATTTCAACTCGCCCCTTTCCTGCGCGCGCCTCGGAATCGTACCGGGATGGATTGTCCGGTAAAGGAAACGCGCGGAAGAAGCTACGATTTTTCCCCCAAACGGATAAAGAAGAGAGGAAAATTTTAATTGTGGTTTATTGGTTATGGCAAAGTTCTTCGTTGCGGCTCTTCGTAAGCTGGATTTCATCTCTTCTTCTCCTCTTCCTCTTCCTCTCCTCTTCCTCTTCCTTCTTCCTCTTCTTCCTCTTTCCTCTTCCTCTTCTTCTTCCTCTTTCCTCTTCCTTCTTTCTCTTCTTTCTCTCTCTCTTTCTCTTCCTCTTTCTTCTTCTTTCTGCTTTCTTCTTTTTTTTTATGGAGGATCATCTGTGGTCTGCATCCGATTATCTGTGAATGAATTATGTATGTACTGTATGCATATATTTATGCCTGTGTATATGTATTCATAAACATGCACATAAATTATAGTATGTTTATCTCGAGAAACAGAGAAAGTGACGTTCTTAAAAAAAAAAAAAAAAAAAAAAAAAAAAAAAAAAAAAAAAAAAAAAACAGGAAAGTGACGTTTTTAAAAAAAAAAAAAAAAAAAAAAAAAAAAAAAAAAAGAAAGTGACGTTCTTGAAAAAAAAATCCTTGAAGATATCTGGCAAACATTCCTTTGAACAGATTCTCGTCTTTTGTCAGTGTCGATAAATCTTTCAGATGACGTGATAGACGACAGCGAAGAAGAAGAAAAACAAGAAGATATGATGAAGATGTCGCAGGTGGACTAGGAACGGAATGGAGGGCGAAAGCGCGTAATAAATTCGTTGAAAAACACGTCAAATCATGTCTGGGTTTTATCGTTCTCGTGAAGTGTTTACTCAAGACTCGAAACGTCATGGTTCTTTCTGTCTCTGTCCGCGTGTTTCATTTCATACATATATATGAATATATGCATACTCACACGGTTGCACTCAAAACATTTCCCTCTTCTTTCTCTCTCTCTCATCTCTCTCTCTCGTCTCTCGACTCTCACTCTCACTCTCTCTCTCTCTCTCTCTCTCTCTCTCTCTCTCCTCTCTCTCTCTCTCTCTCTCTCTCTCTCTCTCTCTCTCTCACACACACACACACAACACACACACACACACACACACACACACACACACACACACATAACACAACACACATACACACACACAAACACACACACACACGCACACAACACACACATATCTAATCATGAACGGTATAATGGAAAGACATAAACACCAAACCAGAGCAAGAGAAACGAAGGGGAAATGATAAAAGACGGAGCAGATGCGCATTAAGAAACAACGTTGATTGCGCAGTTCTTGATAAAGCAACGATTGGTTTTGTGTGCGTGTGTGTGTTTTTATTCTTGCGAAATTTTCTCTTGTATCAATATATTTGCAAATACTAATAAGAAGCAACCATTTAAGAATGAGCTAATCGTTCTTCGTTCATTTGTTTTTTTGTTTTTTTTTTTTGACAATTTAGAAAGACAAATGTAACAAATCTGAAAGATGCGATGCATAATTATAGTAATTCTGATATTATAATTTATTTATATATCTATTCATTCTTGCAATATAAACAGCAAAGTCTGGCGCAGAAGGTCGTGTTAGGGAAAAAGAAAACGGGAAACTGAAAAGAAAAAACGAAGAAAAGAAACGGGAAAACGGAAACGGGAAAACGGGAAACGGGAAAAACGAAACGGAAAAAACGCGAAAAGCAATCAGTCTTGAAGCACCTGTCTCGCGAAACTAACTTTCCTTCACTATTTCTTAAGGTGGACGAAACGTCAGTCTCTTTGGGATTTTTTACCAGGAATTCAATAAGAAATTGAATAATATTGATATAAAATGAGCAGAAAGGGAATTTATGTTTGTTTGTTTGTTTGTTTTTTTACTTGAATGTTTTCCAGGTCATTTTGAAGAAATTGCATTCTTATATACACGCTTTAATATCTTATCCTCATATTGAACTGGTTTCTACTTTGTAACAATAACAGAAAATAATTTTCAGTGGGATGACATATATTGATAAATGATCATGCGTTTGTTGCTACATTTAGACAATTAGCGCTCCCCTGCTTAAAACGCTTAAAAGCAAGTGAAATTTTCTTGAGTTAGCAAAAAAGTCTTGAGATTTTAGGCAAGAACTTTCCCTGCTTAAAACGCTTGTCTCAAAAAAGACTCGTGTAACTTAACTTTTTTTAATTCTGTCATGTATTTACTTTTTGACAAAGCTGGAAACTGGTGTACTTATATAAATGAGACATCGATTAAGATTTCTTTTTCAAATTCTTGGTTGCTCTAATAAAATGTATTTCCTTAATTTCCAAGATATAAATCTTATATAAAAGAGAAAGGGCATCCATAGCATTTTCAAAGGAAATCTAACAAATTTATTTAAAACTGACTGAGGTCCAAATTATACTCACATCATCATCAATATCATCATTATTATCCTTAACAGCATTATTTCATCATTACCATTCTCTTCAATATTATTATAATCATTAGTACTACTATTAGCATTATCTTGGTGCTATTAATGTATCATCATCATCATCATCATAACTATTATAAACTATCATTACCGTTATTATCAGTATCATTATCATCGTCCCTTTATTATATAACTATTTTCTGATGTTATCATTGGCATTGGCATTATTAATACATCTTTTTTATCATTACTATCACTGATTATCGGATTTTAGTTATTATTATCGTGATAAATATTTTATTAAACTTGGATGACCCTTATTTACTTAATTTACTTATTTGTTTCTCAAAAAGGGCCTTGTGAAGTATTTTTTTTCATTATCATTATTGTCGTGTGTTTTACTTTTCGGCAATGCTGGAAACTGCATGATTACAATAAATATAATTTCAATAATATAAGTAAAATTATAATTAAAAGTAAATTATATAAAGATAATTTTCCCATACTCTTTGTAATATCTTCCCACCAGTTCAGTTAGCTTTGAATATATATATTATATATATATATATATATATTATATATAATAATAATATAATATATTATATATATATACTATATATATATATTATATTATATTAGTTGTATTTATTTCATTGTGTTTCTTAGTTCGTCGAATAACACCAATCCTGTTTACAATCTTATAAACCAAAAAACAGCTTTACAATTGAATTGCAAAAGCATTAACAGCATAATATATAAAAAATTTACTGCTGCTTCAAATTACTGCTAGGTACTGCTAGAAATTTATCGATAATGAACTATAACAGTTTTGCCTTTGAGTTCAGTATATTTTGTTTTTAATTTGTTTATTGCATACCTATTCGTTCTTTGGTAAATTTAGTACCTCATATGATATACATATATATATATATATATATATATAATTATATATATATATATATATATACATACATACATACATATATATAAATATATATATATATATATATATATATATATATAATATATATATAGAGAGAGAGAGAGAAGAGAGAGAGAGAGAGAGAGAGAGAGAGAGAGAGAGAGAGAGTTAGTTATACACCAACACACACACACCACACACAAGGGAGAAGAGGAATATTTTCTAAAGAAATAGGTTCCTTATCTATAGTAGTAGATATAGGAAAATACAGTATGTAGTTCTCAAAAACAAAATCATGTTGCCAAGGAAGAACACTAAAAGCCAAGAACGGTAAATCGAAGAAAAAAAATATTCACAATAAATAGAAACTGGCAAAGGCGGAATCGAAAAAATAGAAACATGAAAATTCAGTTTACGAACAGTGAGAAAGGAAATCAAGAGAAACAATTAATTCATTTTGCAATAATCAAGATGGCGACAGACTGACGGCGAGAAGCAACCCGAGATGAGACTGCACACACGATGGCGCTGTCATGATAACTGAATTTCTCTAAGGATCTCTTTCTAATCCTTTGGACGAAAGGCACATCACGCAGCGAGAACTTAGCGAGGTCGCTCAGAATAAAGAAAAGCGAACCATATATTTTATCAGTGAGAAAAAAACAAATGTCTTGTAAAAAAAAAAAAAAAAAAAAAAAAAAAAAAAAAATTAACTCATCTTTCTCATTGATGTAAAAAAACAAAGTAAAAGGCATGATCCCTACTATACATTGAAACACAAACTAATATGCACATAAAATCATGCAGAAAATAACTCGTCAACGTGTTTAAATCACATTTCCTCAAACCTCAAACTACTCATTTTAAATAAATGATCACCGAACAGGTTAACCACAACGCAGTGGTGCACTGGTACGGCGCGTGACTTCGACTCCGAGGTCCCGCGTTCGATTCCCAGTCAAGCCGAGTGGACGGTGTGGTTCCATGTAAGTGCCCTGCGGAAATAACTTTTTTTATTTATATTTCTTTTATAATATTATAATTTGGTGTGCAGTTGGCAAAATAAGCAAATAAAAGAATCAAAAATAATTTACATATATGCAACTTACTCGCGGAATATGTGAGAAAATCAATAATAAAAGTTGCAAATCTCAAATTTCTCTTTAGTGAAGTGTCTTCACAGTCATATCGCTATCACTAAGGTAATCTATTTATCCCAGTCGGCAATGTGACCTTTCGCTACTACCGATGGCAATATTTTAACGTATATATTTTATCAGATAAAAACAAAAAAAAAAATGTAAAAAAAAAAATTAACGTAATTTTCTATTAATAAAAAAATAAAAAAAGCATAATCCTACTATTACTGGGAACACCAAACTAGTAATGTAACATAAACAAAATCATTCAAAAAATAACATGTGTTAAAATTACATTTCTCAAACCTCAAAACTACTTATTTTAAATAGATGATCACCGAACAAGTTAACCACAACGCAGTGGGTGCACTGGTACGGCGCGTGACTTCGACTCCGGGGTCCCGCGTTCGATTTCCCAGTCAAGCCGAGTGAACGGTGTGGTTTCCACGTAGGTGCCCTGTGGAAAATAACTTTTTTAAATTTATTTTATTTATGATTTTAAAAATTTGGTGGTGTCAGTTATAAAAATGAGCAAATAAAGAATCAAAATTATTACATATATGCAACTTTCTCGGGAATACTGTGTGAGAACTTAATAATAAAAGTTGCGAATTTTCAAATTTCTCTTGTGGAGTGTTTCACAGTCATAATATTCGCTATCACTAAGCCAATCTATTTATCCCAGTCGGCAGTGTGATCCTTTCCTACTAGCGATGGCAATTTTGTTAACAAAAAAGAACCTACTATTATTGATTCAATTTTCCCGAATATATGGTTCTTTTAGTTTTTACAAAGTTCAATTGTCAAGAGAAATCCCTCTAATTACGTACAAATGCGTTCATTGGAGTGTTTGGGGGAGAGGGAGGGGGAGCGGGGGATGGGGGTCCAAATATCCCATTTAAAGTTTACGATAATCATTTCATGATAGCCAATCTTATGTTTATTAATATCATTATTAATACCACTGTTCAATAACTATTNGTGTTAAGCAAAAATTTACTTAGCTGACATCTTTGGCAAGAGGAATAAACAAGAAAATTGAGATTCTAACATTTAATAAAAGAGATTTATCAACAATAATTGTAACGTGTCTACGGTCGAAATTCAAGTGTTCAGTAATTTATTAGAAAATTATCAGTTAAGAACTATGTTAGCTTCGCGCACACGAAATATGAAATTAGTTTTTAAGATTGTTTGTTTATTATCTATATCTACACTACACAATCCCCTGTTTGTAGAGACGAGCGAAGCGAGTGAAGACGTGACAGTGAGAAACATCACAACACGAAGAAGAGACACTGATCAGGCAGTATACAGATATGGCAGGTGGGAGAAGTTAAAGAATAACGATGAAGAAACAGAGACAGGGAGAGTATGAAAGGGAGAAGAGTATAGGAACTAGGAAACTATGAGAGAGAGAGGGAGAGGGAAAAAGAGTAAGAAAAAAAAGAGAGGGGATATAGAAAAAGTAGGAGAGATTACCTTTGTTCAATTAGTCTCAAAAATGTATATTTTAAATATTGTCGTGTGTTTTACTCTTTGGTAATACTGGATTTTTTCCCCTTCTTTCTTCTGTGATATATTTCACCATTTACGCTCGCTTATGAAAAATAAATATTGACTCTCCCTTTTTGGTAATCATTTAGTTACTTAAATTCGAAGATTCCTAATTTATAATCTCATAAACGAGAAAAAGCTTTCATAGCATTCATGCAATAGAATTATTAGCATAACATAAAAATTACTGAGACTCAAATTACTTTAGATTTCAATGGCCTAGGTTCAAGTTTAGTACCTCCATATGAGAGAGAAGACAGAGTTGGAGCTAGAAAGGCGGGACTGACAGGTGGGCAGGCAGACAGAGAAAGAAAACAAGAGAGAGGACAGATATTGAGCCAGACAGACGAACAACAAGCATGCCACGCACACACAACACAATAGAGAGAGAAGAGAGAGAGAGAGGAGAGGAGAGAGGAGAGAAGGAAAGAGGGAGAAAAGGAGAGAGAGGAGAAAGAGAAAGGGCAATCCATAGCATTTTCAAAGGAAATCTAACAAATTTATTCAAAACTGACTGAGGTCCAAATTATAATCACCTCATCATCAATATCATCATTATTATCTTAACAGCATTATTTATCATTACCATTCTCTTCAATATTATTATAATCATAGTATAATATTAGCATTATCTCTAGCAGGATCTTTAAGGATCTCTTTCTAATCCTTTGGAACGAAAGGCAAATCACGCAGCGAGAACTTAGCGAGGTCGCTCAAAAGAAAGAAAAGTGAACCATATATTTTATCAGTGAGAAAAAAAAAAACAAATGTAAAAAAAAAAAGATTAACTCATCTTTCTCATTGATGTAAAAAAAAGAAAAAAAAAGTAAAAGAATGATCCTACTATTACTGTGAACAAAACTAGTATGCAAATAAACAAGCATCATGCATAAAACTCTTGTGACACGTTTTAAATTACATTTCCTCAAACCTCAAACTACTTATTTTAAATAGATGATCACCGATCATTAACCACAACGCAGTGGTGCACTGGTACGGCGCGTGACTTCGACTCCGAGGTCCCGCGTTCGATTCCCAGTCAAGCCGAGTGGACGGTGTGGTTCCATGTAAGTGCCCTGCGGAAATAACTTTTTTTATTTATTTCTTTTATGATTTATAATTTGGTGTGCAGTTGGCAAAAATAAGCAAATAAAGAATCAAAATTAATTTACAATATATCAACTTTCCGGGAATATGTGAGAAAATCAATAATAAAGTTGCAAATCTCAAAATTTCTTAGTGAAGTGTCTCACAGTCATAATATCGCTATCACTAAGCTAATCTACTTATCCCAGTCGGCAATGTGACCTTTCCTACTAGCCGATGGCAATTTTGTTAACAAAAAAGACCTACTATATGATCAATTCAATATGGTTCTTGTAGTTTTTTACAAAGTCATTCTCAAGAAATCTCTGAATTACGTACAAATGCGTTCTTGGAGTGTTGGGGGAGAGGGAGGGGGAGGGGGGGATGGGGGTCCAAATATCCCATAAAGATATGACAATTATCATGATAGCCAATTTATGTTATTAATATCATTATAATACCACTGTCAATACTATCTTCTCATTATAATGTTTATGCTTATTCCATTATATTTCCTATTGTCTTACTGTTGTAAATTAATTATCATTCAGTATGGTCGTGTTAACCTCATTTTTCTCCAGGATGACAATCTTGGCGCTTGAGAAATACATTTGGTCTCAAAAATAGACTCGTGTGACTTAATCCTTTTTGATTCTGTCATTTTTACTCTTCAAACAAAGTTGGAAACTGTTGTACTTTATAAATGCGACATCCAAAGGGAAAATTATATGTCTGATTTTTTTTTTTTTTTTTCATCACTCCAATTTTAAGTAAAATTGACTGAAGTCCAAATTATACACACTATTATTACTATTATTATTACTATTATTATCAATATCACTGGAATTAATAATTGTTATCATTATTTCTGTTATCATCATCATTATTATCATTATTTGTATTACTGCTATCTTTACCATTATAATCATTATCATTGGTATTGCTATTAGCATTATTTTATTACTATTCTGTTAATATCATCATCATTATAAGTAATGTGAAATATCATTACCCTTAATATCAATATTATCATCATGCCTTTATTACGATAACAAATTGCTGTTATTGTTGGCATTATCAGTGCAACATTTCTTATCATTACTATCATTGATATTGATATTGTTATCGGTGCTGTCATTATCATCGTGATCATTTTTTTTTCTAGGATGACCTAAGGTTTGCTCAATTAGTCTAAAAAAAAATTATCTTATTATTATTGTCGGTGTTTTATTCTTGGTAATGCTGGAAACTCTGAAAGGCCAGAGTCAGGTTAATTTTTTCTCCTTTCTTCTGTGATATATTTCACCATTTACGCTCGCTTATAAAAAATAAATATTGACTCTCCCTTTTTTGGTAATCAATTAGTTACATAAATTCGACCATTCCTATTTATAATCTCATAAACGAGAAACAACTTTCATAGCATTCATACAATAGAATTATCATCATAACATAAAAAAAAAAAAAAAAAAAATACTGAGAGAGAGAGAGAGGGACAGGGAGAGGGAGAGGGGGTCTACGGTCGAAATTCAGTGTTCAGTATTTATAGAAAATTATCAGTTAAGAACTATGTTAGCTCGCCACACGTACAAAAATATGAAATTAGTTTTAAAGATTGCTTTTTTATTACTATATCACACCACAAGTCCCCTGTTTTAGAGAGAGCGAGCGAGTGAGAGAGACAGTGAGAGACACAAAAAGAGAAGAGACAGACTGATAGGCAAAGAGTGCGGGAGAGAAAGAAAGATAAAAGAGTGAGAGACAGAGACAGGGAGAGTATGAAAGGGAGAGAGATAGAGACTAGAACTATGAGAGAGAGAGGGAGAGGGAAAAGAGTAAGAAAAAAAAGAGAGGGGAATAGAGAGAAAGTAGGAGAGATTACCTGAGATTTGTTCAATTAGTCTCAAAAATGTATATTATTATTATTGTCGTGTGTTTTACTCTTTGGTAATACTGGATTTTTTTTCTCCTTTCTTCTGTGATATATTTCCCATTTACGCTCGCTTATGAAAAAAAATATTGACTATCCTTTTTTGTGACCATTTAGTTACTTAAATACGAAGATTCCTATTTATAAACCTCATAAACGAGAAACAGCTTTCATAGCATTCATACAATAGAATTATTAGCATAACATAAAAAAATTACTGAGGCTCAAATTACTTTATATTTCAATGCTGGTTTAAGTTTAGTACTCCATATGAGAGAGAGAGAGAGAGATTTAGTCACACACACACACACACACTCACTCACACACACACACACACACTCACTCACTCACACACACACACACACACACACACACATACACAAAAAAAATGGGATAGGGAATTATTCTCTAAATAGGTTTCTTATCTAATAGTAGTAGATATATGAAATACGGTATGTGGTTCTCAAAAACAAAATGATGTTGCAGAAGGAAGGCACTAAAAGCCAAAACGGTAAATCGAAAATAAAATATTCACAATAAATAGAAACTGACAATGCGGAATCTAAAAATGATACAAGAAATTTTAATTTACGAACAGTGAGAAAGGCAAATCAAGAGAAACAATTAATTAATTTTGCAATAATCAAGATGGCGACAGACTGACGGCGAGAAGCAACCCGAGATGAGACTGCACACACGATGGCGCTGTCATGATAACTGAATTTCTCTAAGGATCTCTTTCTAATCCTTTGGAACGAAAGGCAAATCACGCAGCGAGAACTTAGCGAGGTCGCTCAGAATAAAGATCGATCAGAATAAAGAAACCTCAACCATATATTTATCAACGAGAAAAAAAAAATGTCGTAAAAAAATAAAAAATAAAAAATAAATAAAAACTCAATTTTCTCATTGATGTAAAAAAATAAAGCATGATCCTACTATTACTGGGAACACAAACTAGTATGCAAATAAACAAAATCAACTGCAGAATAACTTTTGACATATAAACACATTTCATCATCTCTCAAACTACTTATTTTAAATATATGATCACCGAACAGGTTAACCACAACGCAGTGGTGCACTGGTACGGCGCGTGACTTCGACTCCGAGGTCCCGCGTTCGATTCCCAGTCAAGCCGAGTCGACGGTGTGGTTCCACGCAGGTGCCCTGAGGAGATATCTTTTTTTTTGTAATTTATTTATTTATTGTTTATAATTTGGTGTGCAGTTATCACAAACATGAGCAAATAAAGAATCAAATCATTTACATAACATATCATGCAACTTACTCGGAATATTGTGTGAGAACTTAATCAATAATAAAAGTTTCTCTTTAGTGGTGTCTCACAGCCATGATATCGCTATCACTAAGCTAATCTATTTATCCCAGTCGGCAATGTGACCTTTCCCTACTAGCTGATGGCAATTTTGTTAACAAAAAGACCTACTATACGATAAATGCAATATGGTTTTATATATCACAGACATTGGCATTATTAATACATTTTTTTTTATCATTACTATCACTGATATCGATTTTTTTTTTTTTTTTTTTTTTTTTGGTATTGGCATTATTATCGTGATGAATTTGTATAAAACCCTATTTTTTCTCTGGGATGACCTCAGGTCAGTCTCAAAAAGGGGCCTTGTGAGGTATTTTTTTTCATTATCATTATTGTCGTGTTTTATTTTTTGGCAATGCTGGAAACTGTATAATTATAATAAGTATGATTAATAATTATAATAAGTAAAATTATAATAAAAGTAGAATTATGATAATAAGAAAAATTATAATATGATTTTTCCCCTTCTCTACTAATATCTTCCACCAGTTCAGGTAGTTCATGAAAATATATATATTTAGTTTGTAACATGTTTTGTTTCATTGTGATTTCTTTGTTCGTTGAATAACACATATCCTTTTTATAATCTTATAAAACCAGAAACAGCTTACAAATGAAACATTAATAGCATAATATATATAAATCACTGCTGCTAGGTACTTCTAGAAATTTATCGATAATGAACTATAACAGTTTGCTTTGAGCTCAGTATATTTTTGCTTTTAATTTGTTTTTATTGCATACCTATTCGTTCTTTGGTAAAATTTAGTACTCATATGAGAGAGACAGAGAGAGAGAGAGAGGGAAGAAAGACAGAGGGAGAGAGGGATTTTTTCTCTAAATAGGTTCTTATCTAATAGTAGTAGATATATGAAATACAGTATGTGTTCTCAAAAACAAAATGATGCTGCAAAAAGGAAGACACTAAAAGCCAAACGGTAAATCGAAGAAAAAAAATATTCCCAATAAAGAGAAACTGACAATGCGGAATCTAAAAAATAGAAACAAGATAATTCAGTTTACGTACATATTTTACGTATATATTTTATCAGTGAAAAAAAAAATGTAAAAAAAAAAATAATAATAACTCGATTTTTCTCATTGATGTAAAAAAAAAAAAAAAAAAAAAAAAAAAAAAAAAAAAAAGCATGATCCTACTATTACTGGGAACACAAACTAGTATGCAAATAAACAAAATCATGCAAAAATAACGTCACGTGTTTAAATTACATTTCCTCAAACCTCAAACTACTTATTTTAAATAGATGATCACCGAACAGTAAACCACAACGCGCAGTGGTGCACTGGTACGGCGCGTGACTTCGACTCCGAGGTCCCGCGTTCGATTCCCAGTCAAGCCGAGTGGACGGTGTGGTTCCACGTAGGTGCCCTGCGGAAATAACTTTTTTTAACATTTCTTTTATAATTTATAATTTGGTGTGCAGTTATCACAAAAATAAGCAAATAAAGAATCAAAATAATTTACATAACGTCGCATGTAACTTACTCGGGGATATTGTGTGAGAACTTAATCAATAATAAAAGTTTCTCTTTAGTGAAGTGTCTCAGTCATAATATCGCTACACTAAGCTAATCTATTTATCCAGTCGGCAATGTGACCTTTCCTACTAGCCGATGGCAATTTTGTTAACAAAAAAAAGACCTACTATATGATCAATTCAATATGGTTCTTGTAGTTTTTACAAAGTCATTCTCAAGAAATCTCTGAATTACGTACAAATGCGTTTTGGAGTGTTGGGGAGGGGGAGGGGGGATGGGGGTCCAAATATCCCATTAAAGTTACGATAATCATCATGATAGCCAATTTATGTTATTAATAATCATTATCAATACCACTGTCAATACTATTCTTCTCATTATAATTGTTTATGCTTATTCCATTATATTTCCTATTGTCTTACTGTTGTAATTATCATTATCATTCAGTATGGTCGTGTTAACCTCATTTTTCTCCAGGATGACATCTTTGGCCTGAGAAATACAACATTTGTCTCAAAATAGACTCGTGTGACTTGTCCCTTTTTGATTCTGTCATTTTACTCTTAACAAAGTTGGAAACTGTTGTACTTTATAAATGCGACATCCAAAGAAAATTATATGTCTGATATAATTTTTTTTCATCGCTCCAATTTTAAATAAAATTGACTGAGGTCCAAATTATACACACATTATATTACTATTATTATTACTATTATTATCAATATCATGGAATTATAATTATCATTATTTCTGTTATCATGATTATTATCATTATTTGTATTACTGTTATCTTTACCATCATAATCATTATCATTGGTATTGCTATTAGCATTATTATATTACTATTACTGTTAATATCATCATCATTATAAGTAATGTGGAATATCATTACCCTTAATATCAATATTATCATCATGATGCCTTTATTACGATAACTATTTGCTGTTATTGTTGGCATTATCAGTGCAACATTTCTTATCATTACTATCATTGATACCGAATATTGATATTGTTATCGGTGCTGTCATTATCATCGTGATCAATTCATATTTTTTTCTCTAGGATACCTGAGGTTTGCACATTTAGTCTCAAAAAATTATCTTATTATTATTGTCGTGTGTTTCACTCTTTGGTAATACTGGAAACTCTGGAGGCCAGAGTCAAGTTAAATTTTCCCTTTCTTCTGTGATATATTTCACCATTTACGCTCGCTTATAAAAAAAAAATATTGACTCTCCCTTTTTTGGTGATCATTTAGTTACTTAAATTCGACCATTCCTATTTATAATCTCATAAACGAGAAAACAACTTTCATAGCATTCATACAATAGAATTATTAGCATAACATAAAAAAGAGATAGATAGAGAGAGAGAGAGAGAGAGAGAGAGAGAGGCAGAGAGAGGGGGGGGGGGGATTATTATATAAACAAATAGGTTTCTTTCCTTAAGTTCCTGTGGTGTAGTGGTTACCATGGCTGACTCTAAATCAGGAGATCTCGGGTTCGATTCCCGACGGGGACGCATTAAAAATCATTTTTCCATTGTCATTTATATTTGTGCGCGAATCACTGATTTTCTTAGAACTTATTTTTATTTATATCCGTTTATTAAAAAGTTTCTTCTCATAGTTAGAATAGTAATTATGGCATCAAAATATTGTTGATGTTATTATTTTCTTTCTTATTTATCTTTCATTTCATCATCATCATAGCTTTTATTATTATTGATATCATTATCATTATCATCGTTAGTATTATCATCATCACCCTTATAATCATCATCACATCACGATCGACATTTCATTTTATATATTCTTATCATCATCATACCTATAATCAATTATTGTTTATCGTTATAATTATTATTATCATTATAGTTATCGTTCCATTATTATGCTAATCAATTTTATGTATCATCATAATTAACACTGATATTAATACTCTCCTTATTTTTCTTATTAATTATTTTTTTTTTTTTCATAAATTTCTGAATATGGTCGTGTCAGCAAAATTTCTAGGATGACATCTTTTGGCATGAGGAATAAACAGAAAAATGAGTTCCTAACATTTATAAAAGAGATTTATCAACATTATATGAAATTGTCTACGGTCGAAATTCAGTGTTCAGTATTTATAGGAAATTATCAGTTAAGAACTATGTTAGCTCGCCACACGTACAAAATATGAAATTAGTTTTAAGATTGCTTTTTTATTACTATATCACACTACAAGTCCCCTGTTTTAGAGAGAGCGAGCGAGGAAGAGACAGTGACAGACACAAAAAGAGAAAAGAGACAGACAGACAGGCAAAGAGTGCGGGAGAGAAAGATAAAGTGTGAGAGACAGCGACAGGGAGAGTATGAAAGTGAGAGAGGAAGAGACTAGGAACTATGAGAGAGAGAGAGGGAAAAGAGTAAGTAGGAAAAAAAAAAAGAAAAAAAAAGAGAGAGGGGAATAGAAAGAAAGAGTAGAGAGAGGAGAGATATATAAATATAGAGAGAGAGCGAGAAAGAGAAAGGGAGGAAAATGGGATATTTCACCCGTAATTAGCCCTTTTTTGCACAATGTAATTTTTGCCATCTTTTCCGGTGCCAATTAGGGAATGACCGCGGTTCATGGCGAGCTGTTCTACTGCACTGATTCTCTCTTCGACTGGTATACTGAATTTTGGAATACAGTATCAAAGACGGTTTTTGTTATTTTATGGCGGGTTGTACTGTGATACAGATAACCAATATAAGTACGTATCTGCAGGAAAACAACCGAGATCAGAGGAATGCATCTGGCAGCCTTGGGCGAGGCGCAGTACCCGCATGGCTCCTTATCGGGGTTAGGTGAAAGCATGGAGTGCAGGTGGTAGATAGACCTGGAAGCAGGTTGAAGATCTCTCACCTCATGGTCGCAGGTCTAAGATGCCAGGCAGATGATAAATGAAATTAGACAATGGCTGAGATTACTGAGAACATTGCTCTCACGGGAGAGAGTGGGGGCATCACTGCTGTTTCCATTGTGATCAACTGGGAGAGTAAACTAATCTTATAAATACAATAAGAAATATTTCCAAACCGTGACCGCCATTGTTAGTATCTGATACGGCACATTTCAAAAATGAAAAAAGAGAAAGTGAAGCTCGAAGAAAGGAGGAACTGAATTGATATGGATTCAGGATATGTCCAAACAGATCCTATTTGTACTCTTTGCGCAACTCACATTTTGTAATCAACTTCAGTTCGTTATTCGCTGGTAGATTCCTATCCCTCTCTTGTTCATTATACGTCTCTATTTCAAGTATCTTTATCTAAAATCATGATCATGAAAATGTTGATTCTTTTTTATGGATAGGCCTGCATATTTGTTATAGAATTCCGTTATTTCATCACGCCAACTTGTTACCGCTGTGGCCCTTAGCCTCCTTGTGTTAGCTTTTGTGTTTGATTTTCTTTCCTCTCTATTTTAATCCTCCCGAACTCTTTCTCTCTCCCTTTCTTCCTCTCTCTCTTTCTTAATTCTCTCTCTCTCTTTCTTAATCCTTTCTATCTCAGTACGCTTTCTCTCTCGTTCTCAATCCTCTTTCTCCTTCTCAATCCTCTCTCTCTCTCTTTCCGTCTCTCTTCTTCCTCTTTCTTTCCGTTTCTTACGCTAAGGAAGCGATTTATCGCATATTTACGAATAAACATTTTCACTTAGCTGCCTCTGTTTATCTCTGTATCAAGGCAAAAATATCAAGGCTAGAATTTTGAATCTAAGCGCTCCTCCCCCAAATCCTAGTTTTAAAATTGTTTGATTATGCCATTATTATTCATGTTGGTATTATCAATAAAACCAATATATTTATGGCCTATAAATCGAAAGTAAAATGAAAAGGACTAGGGACTCGAACCCTAGTCCCCCCGCCTCGAAGGTTGGTCTTGTATTCATTACGACATCTTGGATATTTACTAATTTGCTGTCCAGAATTGATATGCTGCAGGTTTTGCTTTTGATAGTTTGTTTTCTGTTTGCGATGTGATTATTTCTATGTATATTTGTATGTGTTAGAAATACAGAGAGGTAGAGAAAGGGAGAGATGTTTAAAGTTTTTAGTTGATACTTCACATAAGCGCTTTTAAAACGTTGTCCAAGGCAGACAAGCTTGTTCACTGATGCCAGACATGAAGTGTCTTTCTATAAAGTACAAATCGTAACAGTCCTTGGAGAACATAGAAAAGTCAAAATAGCACACAACATATACATATTTGGGTTTTAAAAGCAATAGACAAGTATTCCCACCAATAATCTCGGAGAGGGATAAGTATTCATAAGTCATGGGTGGAGTTTATTTCATTGGCGTTTGGTAACAGTTTCAGCGCGCATTTCAAAACAGCTGACAAGCTAGCGCCGCATCAAGAAGGCAAAGAAGTAAATAAATCTACCCTAACATCTTAACAAAGCGCAATATTTTCTCCTATATTAATTATAGTGCCTCTAAAACAGTGACACACACTTCCGATGGGCAACCCTTACACTGTCGCGTTATCAAAACGAATGAACATCCCTGGACTAAATATAGGCCTACCCATTCCCAGAACATTCCCTGCTTAAAACGCCTATAATTCATTCGATGGATACAACACGAACTTACATTTGGGCACTTTATATGTGAGAGAGAGAGAGGGGGGGGCAGACACAGACAGACAGACAACAAAAGAGACTGACATTACCTAGTATACACTAATGCAACAAAATACAGTCAGAATCAAGGAATCGAATGAATGAGAAAGACCAAAGAGGCATCTAAATACACGCTTCTATAACGACCAATACGGCAAGACAGAGCACAACCACACTGTAACTTCCACCATATAATTGACGTTTGGAAATGATCGTAAAGCAACTTTCACTCGTGTGACTTATCCCTTTTTGATTCTGTCATTTATTTTACATTTTGACAAAGCTGGAAACTGCTGTACTATATAAATGATTATATATTATATAAATATTATGATTTCTTTCAAAACTCCTGATCGCTCTAAAAAATGTATTTCCTTATTTTCCAAAATTATTAATTTTATAAAAGAGAAAGCATTTTCACAAGAAATTTAACACATTTATTCAAAACTGACTTAGGTCCAAGTTATACTCACCTCATCATCAATATCATTATTATCCTTAACAGCATTATTTTTATCATTACCATTCTCTTCAATATTATTATAATCATTAGTACTACTATTAGCATTATCTTGGTGCTATTAATGTTTCATCATCATCACCATCATAACTATTATAAACTATCATTACCGTTATTATCATATCATTATCATCGTCCCTTTACTATATAACTTTTTTGCTGTTATCACTGGCATTGGCATTATTAATACATCCTTTTTATCATTACTATCACTGATATCGAATTTTTAGTTTTGTTATTTTTGGTATAATTATTATCGTGATAATTTTTTATAAAACCCCATTTTTTTCTCTGGGATGACCTGAGGTTTGCTAATTTAGTCTCAAAAAGGGGCCTTGTGAGGTATTTTTTTCATTATCATTATTGTCGTGTGTTTTACTTTTCGGCAATGCTGGAAACTGCATAATTATAATAAGTATAATTTAATAATTATAATAAGTAATTATAATAAAATTTTATAAGTAAAATTATAATAAGTATATTTTTCCCCTTCTCTTTGTAATATCTTCCACCAGGTCAGGTAGCTCATGAATATATATATTAGTTATAATATGTTTTGTTTCATTGTGATTTCTTTGTTCGTTGAATAACACCAATCCTATTCATAATGCTATAAAGCAGAAACAGCTTACAAATGATTTGCAAAAGCATTAATAGCATAATATGTAACATTTACTGCTGCTCAATTTACTGTAAATTTCAGTGCTAGGTACTTCTAGAAATTTATCGATAATGAACTGTAGCAGTTTGCCTTGAGTTCAGTATATTTTGTTTTTAATTTGTTTTTATTGCATACCTATTTGTTCTTTGGTAAATTTGGTACCTCATATGAGAGAGAGAGAGAGAGAGAGAGAGAGAGAGAGAGAGAGAGAGAGAGAGAGAGAGAGAGAGAGAGAGAGAGAGAGAGAGAGACAAGAAAGACAGCTTTAGAGTTACACACACACACACACACACACACGGAGAGGGAAATTATTCTCCAAAGAAATCGGTTCCTTTTCTACAGTAGTAGATTCAACGCCTCCGACGAGACAGATCACGAAGGGCAACGACTCTATGGAAAGCCAACAACGCGAGCCTTGTCGACTCCCGCCGGGGAATCCCAGTGAAACCACAGGATCTTTTGATACATGAAATGCGGTATGTAGTTCTCAAAAACAAAACGATGTTGAAAAGGAAGACACTAAAAGCCAAAACGGTAAATCGAGAAAAAAAATATTCCCAATAAATAGAAACTGACAATGCGGAATCTAAAAATGGATACAAGAAAATTCAATTTACGTACAGTGAGAAAGGAAATCAAGAGAAACAATTAATTCATTTTGCAATAATCAAGATGGCGACAGACTGACGGCGAGAAAGCAACCCGAGATGAGACTGCACACACGATGGCGCTGTCATGATAACTGAATTTCTCTAAGGATCTCTTTCTAATCCTTTGGAACGAAGGCACATCACGCAGCGAGAACTTAGCGAGGTCGCTCAGAATAAAGAAAAGCGAACCATATATTTTATCAGTGAGAAAAAACAAATGTCTTGTAAAAAAAAAAAAAAAAAAATACATAAAAGATTAACTCATCTTTCTCATTGATGTAAAAAAAAGTAAAAAGCATGATCCTACTATTACATTGAACACAAACTAATATGCACATAAACAAAATCATGCAGAAAATAACTCGTCCACGTGTTTAAATCACATTCCCCAAACCTCAAACTACTCATTTTAAATAAATGATCACCAAGTAGATTAACAACAACGCAGTGGTGCACTGGTACGGCGCGTGACTTCGACTCCGAGGTCCCGCGTTCGATTCCCAGTCAAGCCGAGTGGACGGTGTGCTTCCATGTAAGTGCCCTGCGGAAATAACTTTTTTAATTTATTCATTTTATAATTTTCATAATTTGGTGTGCAGTTATCACAAAATAAGCAAATAAAGATTCAAAAATAATTTACATAACATATGCAACTTGCTCGGGAATACTGTGTGAGAAAATAATCAAAGTTGCGAATCTCAAATTTCTCTTTAGTGAAGTGTCTCACAGTCATAATATCGCTATCACTAAGCTAATCTATTCATCCCAGTCGGCAATGTGACCTTTCCTACTAGCCGATGCCAATTTTGTTAACAAAAAAGACCTACTATATGATCAGTTCAATATGGTTCTTGTAGTTTTTTACAGTCATTCTCAAGAAATCTCTGAATTACGTACAAATGCGTTTTTTGGAGTGTTGGGGGAGAGGGGAGGGGGGAGGGGGGACGGGGTCCAAAATATCCCATAATCATGAAATCCCAATTTGATGTTATTAATATCATTATTAATACCACTGTCATACTATTCTTCTCATTATAATTGCTTATGCTTATTCCATTATATTTCCTATTATCTTACTGTTGTAATTATCATTATCATTCAGCATGGTCGTGTTAACCTCATTTTTCTCCAGGATGACATCTTTGGCCTGAGAATACAACATTTTGGTCTCAAAATAGACTCGTGTGACTTGTCCCTTTTTGATTCTGTCATTTTTACTCTTCGACAAAGTTGGAAACTGTTGTACTTTATGAAATGCGACATACAAAGGGAAAATTACGTGTCTGATATATCTGTCATCACTTCAAATTTTGAGTAAAATTGACTGAGGTCCAAATTATACACACATTATTATTACTATCATCATTACTATTATTATCGATATCATTGGAATTATAATTATCATTATTTCTATTATCATCATCATCATTATCATTATTTGTTCACTGTAATCTTACCATCATAATCATTATCATTGGTATTGCTATTAGCATTATTATATTACTATTATACTGTTAGTTTCAAAATCATCTTATAAAAGAATGGTGGAATATCATACGCTGGTCCTATAATATGACTCATCTATGTATCATCGAATCATGCACTTATTTACGATAACCAAATTATGCAAGTGGTCTTGAGTGTTGACATTTATTCAGCTGCAACATTTGC
>NW_020872889.1:293327-300827 GCF_003789085.1 Penaeus vannamei
CCATGTTTTATTAAAAAGTTTCTTTTCATAGTTAGAATAGTAATTATGACATCAAATATTGTTGATGTTATTATTTCCTTTCTTATGTATCTTTCATTTCATCATCATCATAGCTTTTATTATTATTGATATCATTATCATTATCATCGTTAGTATTATCATCATCACCCTTATAATCATCACGATCGACATTTCATTTTTATATTCGTATCATCATACCTATAATCAATTATTGTTTATCTTTATAATTATCATTATCATTATAGTTATCGTTCCATTATTATGCTAATCAATTTTATGTTATCATTATAATTAACACTAATATTAATATTCTTCTTATTCTTCTTATTAATTATTGTTTTTTTCATAAATTTCTGAATATGGTCGTGTCAGCAAATTTTCATTTAGGTTGACATCTTTGGCATGAGGAATAAACAGAAAATGAGTTCCTAACATTTATAAAAGAGATTTATCAACATTATATGAAAGTGTCTACGGTCGAAATTCAGTGTTCAGTATTTATAGAAAATTATCAATTTAGAACTATGTTAGCTCGCCACACGTACAAAATATGAAGTTCGTTATTCGCTGGTAGATTCCTATCCCTCTCTTGTTCATTATACGTCTCTATTTCAAATATCTTTATCTAAAATCATGATCATGAAAATGTTGATTCTTTTTTATGGATAGGCCTGCATATTTGTTATAGAATTCCGTTATTTCATCACGCCAACTTGTTACCGCTGTGGCCCTTAGCCTCCTTGTGTTAGCTTTTGTGTTTGATTTTCTTCCCTCTCTATTGTAATCCTCCCGAACTCTTTCTCTCTCCCTTTCTTCCTCTCTCTCTCTTTCTTAATCCTCTCTATCTCAGTACGCTTTCTCTCTCGTTCTCAATCCTCTCTCTTTCTCAATCCTCTCTCTTCTTTTTCGTCTCTCTTCCTTTTTCTTTCCGTTTCTTATGCTAAGGAAGCGATTTATCGCATATTCACGAATAAACATTTTCACATAGCTGCCTTTGTTTATCTCTGTATCAAGGCAAAAAATACCAAGGTTAGAATTTTGAATGTAAGCGCTC
The DNA here is from genome assembly GCF_003789085.1 of Penaeus vannamei. NCBI lineage: Eukaryota > Metazoa > Arthropoda > Malacostraca > Decapoda > Penaeidae > Penaeus > Penaeus vannamei. Next base: position 294,403 of record NW_020872889.1, read on the forward strand.
CTCCCCCAAATCCTAGTTTTAAAATTGTTTGATTATGCCATTATTATTCATGTTGGTATTATCAATAAAACCAATATATTTATGGCCTATAAATCGAAAGTAAAATGAAAAGGACTAGGGACTCGAACCCTAGTCTCCCCGCCTCGAAGGTTGGTGTTGTATTCATTACGACATCTTGGATATTTACTAATTTGCTGTCCGGAATTGATATGCTGCAGGTTTTGCATTTTGATTGTTTTCTGTTTGCGATGTGTGCTCTATGCAAAGAATATAGATAGAGAAGAAGAGACATAGTTTAAAGTTTTTAGTTGATACTTCACATAAGCCCTTTAAAACGTTGTCCAAGGCAGACAAGCCTTGTTCACTGATAAAGTGTCTTTCTATAAAGTACAAATCGTAACAGTCCTTGGAGAGCATAGAAAAGTCAAAATAGCACACAACATATACATATTTGGGTTTTAAAAGCAATAGACAAGTATTCCCACCAATAATCTCGGAGAGGGATAAGTATGCATAAGTCATGGGTGGAGTTTATTTCATTGGCGTTTGGTAACAGTTTCAGCGCGCATTTCAAAACAGCTGACAAGCTAGCGCCGCATCAAGAAGGCAGAGAAGTAAATAAATCTACCCTAACATCTTAACAAAGCGCAATATTTTCTCCTATATTCATTACAGTGCCTCTAAAACAGTGACACACACTTCCGATGGGCAACCCTTACACTCTGACGCGTTATCAAAACGAATGAACATCCCTGGACTAAATATAGGCCTACCCATTCCCAGAACATTCCCTGCTTAAAACGCCTATAATTCATTCGATAGATACAACACGAACTTACATTCGGGCACTTAATGTGTGTGTGAGAGAGAGACAGACACAGACAGACAGACCAGAGAGAGAGAGAGAGAGACAGACAGAGACAGACACAAAAGAGACTGACATTACCTAGTATACATTAATGCAACAAAATACAGTCAGAATCAAGGAATCGAATGAATGAGAAAGACCAAAGAGGCATCTAAATACACGCTTCTATAACGACCAATACGGCAAGACAGAGCACAACCACACTATAACTTACACCATATAATTGGCGCTTGGAAATGAATGTAAAACAACTTTCACAGACGAAAGAGTATGAAAGAATTACATAAAGAGAGAACGAAAATTAGTAACAGAACGACAAAGGAAATGGGGTGAAAGAGAGAGAGAGGTGAGGTAAAGTGAGAAAGAAGCAAGGGGATAAAGGAGAGGAAGAGGAGAGACAGACAGACAGGAGAACGAGAGAGACAGAGACAGACAGACAGAACGTGAGAGAGACAGACAGACAGAAAGACAAACAAACAGGCATAACGAACAAGCGATAGACAAACAAACAGAGCGAGAGACAGACAGACAGACGAGCAGACAGAAACAGACAGACAACCAAAGAGTAATACAAGAGTACCATAACTTAATGACAGTATACACCAATTCAACATTTTAGCTTTACCCAAAACTCCCTCGACCTCAAAGGCTTCAGCACTAAAAACCTCTGTTCTCTTGCTTTTTGGAAATTAAACCCATGATAAGAACTAAGTTACTTCAAGCAGATCAAGTTAATGAGAATAGTAATTAAAAAGAACAATTGGAAAAAATGCGCTAATTAGGGTAGCTGATGGCAAAGGATATCAAAAATAAGATTTAAAAATAGGTATGTCTTTTAAAAACACTGTTTTGATACAGTATCCTGACACCCAAGATTTATGTTTAACATGGAGAGAGAGAGAGAGAAAGAGAGACAGACAGAAAGAGACCGACAGACAGAGAATACAACAACGAAAACTAGATAACAGAATGAAGCAAACAAGTTAATAACGGAACAAGAGATAAAAAAAAAAATCTTTTTCTGGTACTTTCGTCGACACAAACCACAGCCCACAATGGAATACAGTCAGCCTTCTGTTAAAAAATATCTAGTTCATGTTTCATTCGATGAACATCACGGCACTGATTGTTAACCCTCCCCCCCCATCCCCTCCCCAAACAGACACCGACCCTCAAATATAATATAATATATATATATATATATATATATATATATATATATATATATATATATATATATATTCAGAGAGAAAAAAAAAATAAAACTATAAAACGGGAGAAAAATTTAAAGTATTTACTGCCTTAAGTCATGTCTGTTGAGAATAACTTCAGAGGAAAATTATTGTTCGTATGTTACAAAGTTTACTTATGAAGGTACGCAACTCTCTCTCTCTCTCTCTCTCTCTCTCTCTCTCTCTCTCTCTCTCTCTCTCTCTCTCTCTCTCTCTCTCTCTCTCTCTCTCTTCTTCTTTCCCCTTTCGTTTCATCGATTTATTTATCCGTCTATGGTATCTGGCTATCCATCTATTTATTCCTCTATCTATGCATCTCTCTTTATGTCTATCTGTCTGTCTGTCTGCCTGTCTGTGGATCGTCACTCACTCACTCACTCACTCACTGCGTGTCTCTCTCTCACTCTCTCTCTCTCTCTCTCTCTCTCTCTCTCTCTCTATCTCTGTATCTGTCACTGTCACTGTCTCTGTCTCTATCACAGTGTGTGGGTCAGATGACATAACTAAGAACAATTCTCATTAACATATAACCATTCTTGAGGATTTAAATGAGAAAAGACAACTGCATCTCTCTCCCACATGCTAAAAGTTTCTATAAAATAAACAGCAAACAAAATTACATATCTATTCACTTTGGTTCAGCACAGCGCATGCGTCAAACAACATGAGCAGTTCGCGATTAGTTCTCAGCTGTATTATGAATAAACAAGGAAGAGTGATTTTAGTCTACTCTTGAATAGATAAAGTCGAAGATAAAATTGATGTGTATATATGTAATGCTACCTTAAAGAAACAAAGGGATACATTTATAAACTGTTAAAGATGATAAAGAGTGTTCTCAAAAGGTAAAAAGCCATTAGATTTCCCTAATGGAAATAATAATGAATACATAGATAAATAAATTGGAAAAAATGTAGTCTATAAGACCAAAGGCACTTATTTTAGAAAAATAATTAAAAAACAGTTGTACAGTAACATCACATCACTTATTACGAAATCATCCTTATTCTTGCTAATGAGAAAAGCGATGACGCAATTGGAAGTGTATAATTACCTAATCCCCTGGCAATACGGCATAATAGCTTGTTTGGACGTCCAAGCAGTGCTCATTAACGAGCTACATTTACGTAAGTGTTGGTTGTTTCGTAATTGGAGGAGTTAACGACAGCGCTGTGCCAAGCTGACCAATTCTAGAAATTACTAATTCAAGATTCGACACATGGATTCAAAATTAATGTATCGATCGTCTTTTATCATAAGGTTACCGCTGCTGGGTTCTGTTGAATGCGACTCACAGTTGTTACCAATTCCATTATTCTTCTATGTAAATAAAAGTGATCACGGTAAAAGGAGAGGGCGAGTTCTATAATAATTTTAAGTAAATATTGCATTGAGAATATAACTACAGAGAAGCTTCTGTCAGTAATTTGTGCGCTATTTTTATGAACAGGCAGGTGGGCAGTAGTTTAAGATGATAACTGAATCTAAAAATGTATGAATGGGGGGCGGGGGGCAGAAAGTATTCCATGGCAGTACCTACAGATAAATTCTCTCTCACATAATAAATTGGATCTTTCTATGTAGTGGTCTTGTCCTATAACTAACCATTACTCATAACTAGTAATAATTATATATAAAAAGATGACAGACTGAACAGGGCCATGGAAATCATTATATATAGGTCGGTGGCTACATGATACAAAAAGTTGGGAGCTGTAGATCACAAGCACAGAGAAGTACCCTGTCAGTTAATAGTCACTGCCGTTATTGCAATTCTTACTTTGGTAAGATTAGCTGATGAGCCATCTAATTATAAACCCTTTTCTCTACTCAACCGCCGTTTCAGACGATAATCCTCGCAGATAAAACACGTGTTTTTCTTCTTCTTTCTTTCTTTCTTTCCTTTTTTCTTCTTTATCTGTCGATTGTTTTTACGTCCTACGTGTTTTTTTTTTCTTCTTTCTTTTTCTTTTTTATCTGTCGATTGTTTTGACGTCCTACACGTGTTTTTTTTTTCTTTCTTTCTTTTCTTTTTTATCTGCCGATTGCCCATGGTTCAGTCTGGAAGGACAGACACATGAATACATAGGGAAAAATGATTGCATATTGGTCGACTCGTTTTGTTACGCCCGGACGCTTTCCATGTCCCGGGCGATGTCGCAATCACAGGGAGCATTTTACGATCCCTGTTGCAGATTCGAACTCGCGACCGCGGATTTGAATCTGGCGCCCTAACCCACTCGGCCACGGTGACGAAAGGTGATTGGGAATTGTGAGAGGTTTTTTTATTTATATTGTGTGTGTTTATGTTTATGTACATGGGCTTGCGTGGTTCATATGTAAAAAATAAGAAAATGGATTCTGTATCTAAAGGGAATGAAAATGCTGATGGTTTGGTAATAAAGCAAAGGCTAAAAACGGAAAATTAATATGATAACGACGATGACACTGACGAGTATGTAATGATATGAATACGATGATGAAAATGACGCAGATGACGATCATATAACAATGGCGACGATATGATAATGATAGATGACGATAATCTTAAGACTTAGCATGAGTGTGATAAGAATATCAAATTAAAAAGCCAATCTAATTATCAAACACGAGAGAAAGTAATAATTGTCGGAAAGAGCAATTCTACGAACGAAAAAATGTGTAACGTATAGATATAGCGGCTGATTTTTTTCTTCTTTTTCATCTTTTTTCGACTATTTAAGACAGAAAGTTATAAAGAATTTAGTTTTAATCAATTTTACACAAATATCTTTAAAATGAATAGAGATCATTGAATTTTACACAAATATCTTTAAAATGAATATTAGATCAGATCATGCGATAGATCATTCACACGTAAAGAACGATCACCAGAAATTACAAATTAACAAAAGCTTGAATGAAGTTGGCCCAAGCGAGGAACGAAGCCACGTGACCGACGGAAATTGCCTCCGTTACCGACTGCAGTAAGGAATCGTATACCTTTTCAGCGTTCAGTGCACGGAGAGGGTAAACAAACGGGTCAGGAAAACAACGACACCAAAACAATGAAAAACAAGTAAACAAGGAAACTACCACCTCACTTTTTACATCACGACATATCCCCACAAGATAACGATCAGTTAGTACTCTATTAACCAGTTGCAATATTAACTGAAGGTTATGGCAGTAGAATGTAATTATACTTTTACTGGATTACGGCGTGATAACAATGTGTGGGGATAAGGACCCTCACACATACAATCAGTGAACAGAATGAACAGCTTCAGTGATTTGATTTTATTTATTATTTATCTTTATTTATTTTTTTTTTTTTTTCTTATTACAGTTATGGTGTCCGGGATCTTATTCAGTAACTGTATGTGTTCTGTAAGTATACCCACGTACATGTATGCTGGGTGCAGTGGCCGTGAGCAGTATTCTTCCTATTTTGATGCGCTTTAAAATCGCTGTATGTACATATAAGTCCCTTCACGCACAACATACACAAACAAAAGCCAAAGCCCACACATACACATACAGCCGAGAGTACTCGTACACACGCAAACAGACACGAAAAGAAAGAAAAAAAGAACATTATGTAAACATTCCTTTTTTTCCTTTTCCATTTTGTCTACCATCTAAGGTAGAGTTCCCAACCAAGGGGTCATGGAGCAATGTGAAAATTATTACGTCGAATTAAGCCAAACTTTATCTCGCCTAGAGTACCTAGAGATAATTATTTTTCGCATATAATTAAATTGGCATCTTTATATTTACGGCCGGTTTGTTAAAATTGTGCCAGGCCCGACCAAATAGACTTTCATTACACAGACGTGCACATACACAGAAATAAATGCATTTCTCTCCGTCTAGTCGTGTATATCTCCCGTGCAGATAGAAAAATAAATGTATATTTATTTGATAGATCGATAGATATGCATTTATTTCTGTGTATATCGATGTTTGTTTATACGGATATTCATCGAGTCGGGCCTGGCACAATTTTAATAAACCGGCCGATAGATTGTTCTTGCCACATAGCAACTGACACCATTACAATATGCACAATTAGGAATAACTAAATCTAAAAAGATGACAGACATCGAACGGGCCATGTAGATAATTACATATTGGTTAGGGCTGCAGAATGAAAAAGCCTGGGAACCCCTGGTCTAGAATATTTAAATCTAAAAGTACGCATATTTTTCATCGGATTCCACCTTCTCTATTTCTTTTTCATGACAGATAATAAATTTTTGTCTTGCTTTTTTCCGTGGCCCACTCAGCCTCTCGAGATGACTCTTAATAGCCAACACAGGACTGGGATTTGCCAAGGGACGAAG
>NW_020872889.1:308327-320827 GCF_003789085.1 Penaeus vannamei
CATACACTAGCAGTTCCCAACCCCACGATCGCGACCCAAAAGAGGGTAACCGGGTTTTTCTTTTTTGAGGGTCGCCAGAGTGTCTTAAAGAAGAAAAAAAGAATCCATAGCTCGATATGTCAGTAAAAGTTAGTTTTTTTCTTTATTAACGTTTATTATAATTCAATGTGTTGGTAATATTAGCCTATAAAAGTATAGAATAGAGTAAGCTAATATACATCTGCAAGTAATATATGAAAATATATTACTACATGTTCACACATTTAGGGTCGCTACCCCAGGCTAAGACTGTCTTTAGGGTCGCACCCGAAAATGTTTGGGAAACACTGCCCTACGAGCATACATAAACAAAAAGGAAACACAACAAACTAAACATATTTTACTGATAATTACATCATAAAACAAAATCAAATAAAGTCGATTTTACTTTCGACTTTGAAGGTCTGTATATACAAATTCCATTGATAATACCGACAAAAATGATAGCATAATTATGATTTGGAGAAGGAGCGTTTATATCTTTCTCAATGGCTAAATCATAATTCTTATGTTGTTTTATTATGCTATCCTTTTTCAGTAATATTAACAGAACTGATATATCCATGGCGAAGGATTTGAAAGTGTGTGTGTGTGTGTGTGTGTGTATGTGTATGTGTATGTGTGTGTGTGTGTGTGTGTGTGTGTGTGTGTGTGTGTGTGTGTGTGTGTGTGTGTGTGTGTGTGTTCAACGGCAAAGTACATACCGTTGAAAATTACATGAACCAAAGAACCAAAACAAAAACAAAAAAAATGCAAATCCTAGTTCATCAATACCAAACAGCAAATTCGTAAATATTCAAGATGGTGTAATATCAACTACACCTGATTTCCAGGCTGGGAGATTAGGGTTCGATTCCTTAGTCCTTTTGATTTTGGTTTCCATTACGTGGCCATAAATTTAATATTTGTATTAATAATACCAACAAAAATAATTGTGGCATAAACAACTTAAGAACTGTGGTATAGGGGAAGACCGCATATGCCGGGACCTGAGATTCTAACTAACACTAACTTCAACAGAAATATAGATATAGATAGATAAAAGTACATTTTTGCACGTTTACATTTATGAATTTGTCAATTCTTTTATTTAGAGCAAAATTATGAGTGTTGGCTGAAGTATAACTTTCTTGGAAATCTTGGATTATTATTCAGAATGACTGCGGACTATGTGCATTTTGTACTTGTGTCTTTAATGTAATGAATGTGATTATTATTGTTGGTTTCATTCTTAGCATTATCATGTATCATTAATATCATCATTATTATTATTATCATTATCTTATTTCATTATCATTAGAGGACACTTTTTTCTCAGATATAACGTTATACATCCCAGTACGACATGAAGACCGGTCTAGTTTTGTCCCTTAAACGGATTCTATTAGCAAAATGCGGATCCGATCGAAAACAATTTTTATAAAAAGAATTAAAATATATAAATTGTATATCTATGTAAGAAATATCAGGCCTATCATATGAATTGGAGGAATAGTTGTATACTTGCCTGTAGGTTTTCATTAACCCTCAGTAATATACTAATGATAGTGGAAATAACAATAATGATGATAATAATGATGATCATAATAATACAAACAGTAATAATAGAGAGAAAGAAAATTGTGTCGCTACGTAGCAAATGCAAAAATTGAATAAAAGAGATTCTGCTTCTTATAGTATCAGTCTCCGATTTGATGAAAAGAGAAAAAGGTGTAAATAGAAAAAAAAAATCAGAAAATGTTAGAAGAAAAATGTCTATATGGAGAAAGAGTGAGGGAGTGAATAGTTGGTAGATAGAAATTTATTTATTAGGCGGACAGAGGTAGATAGAGAGAGAGAATTTTGTTCACATATGTATGTACTCATTCACGCACGCACATACACACGCGCATAAGAAATACAACAAGCTACATATATTCTAAAAACTCAATCACACTAACCAAAGAGAAAATGCAAAAACTGAAGGTCATTAATTCGAAATATTAAGAAATATTCAAAATGACTCAAATTGATCTTTTCGAATCCTTTAGATTTTACTTTCGATTTATAGGTCATATATAAAGTATTTTTTCCTTATACGGGAAAAAATATAATGGCACAATTAAACAATTCAAAATTTATGAATTTATGGAATAAAGCTTATATCGCAAGCTGAGATTCACAATTTAAATCTTACTGTTTTTTGCTTGATACAGAGATAATCAGATATATGAAAGAGAGAGAGAGAGAGAGAGAGATAGAGAGAGAGAGAGAGAGAGAAAGAAAGAAAGAAAGAAAGAAAGAGAGAGAGAGAGAGTGAGATTGATAGATGATATAAAAAGACAGACAAGGAAATTGAGAAAACGAGAGAGAACTTTATGTAATCCTTTTTAAAAACTCAAAAGTCGCATTATGGCAGTTAATTATTGCTCTTTGTTAGGCTAATTGCATTGATCCAAGCAATGACTTCATCACATTATGCAATTAATAATTTCGTTAGATAAAGCTGGACATTCAAAAACGAAAGTAAATGATGTATTATGATCATTATTATCATTATTATCAATGTTATTATTAACATTATCATTATTACCAATATAAGTATTAACATTATGATTATCATCATTGTTATTATTATTGTCATTGTTGTTTTTGTTGTTGTTATCTACATCTACATCTACCTCTGTTTCTATTTGTCTGTTTAGCTTTCTCTCCCTCATACTGTTTTATATATTCATGTATTTGGTCATACTGTTATTTTTTTCATATATGTACGCATATGTCACACACACATGCACATACACACACACACACACACACGGATAGAGAAAGAGAGAGAGAGAGATAGAAAATAAACAAACTCTAATAACAATTCCATCACAAAAAAAAAGCATGTAAAGATTGCAGGTTATCAATACGAATAGCAATTTAATAAAATTAAAATTAAATAATAATTTATAGATAGTATATATATCTATATGTGTGTGTGTGTGTTTAAGTGTTAATATGTGCACTATATACTTAGCGTATGCCTGATTTACACGCCCACGATAAGGCTTAACCGCCGGCGTATCTCCGAGCGGCGGCCGAGGGCGTGGCTTCGGAATCAAAGCAAACCAACCGGGTCTTCCGTTGCTCGTCGGCTCCAACTTCAGCACGACAGGAGTTGCTCAAGTTGTGGCCCATAAAGTTGCCAAGTTGCTCAAGTTGTGGCCCATAAAGTTGCCAAGTTGCTCAAGTTGTGGCCCATAAAGTTGCCAAGTTGCTCAAGGCCCATAAAGTTGCCATGGCCCATAAAGTTGCCAAGTTGCTCAAGTTGTGGCCCATAAAGTTGCCAAGTTGCTCAAGTTGTGGCCCATAAAGTTGCCAAGCAAGTTGTGGCCCATAAAGTTGCCAAGTTGCTCAAGTTGTGCATAAAGTTGCCAAGTTGCTCAAGTTGTGGCCCATAAAGTTGCCAAGTTTGCTCAAGTTGTGGCCCATAAAGTTGCCAAGTTGCTCAAGTTGTGGCCCATAAAGTTGCCAAGTTGCTCAAGTTGTGGCCCATTAAAGTTGCCAAGTTGCAAGTGTGGCCCATAAAGTTGAGTTGTGGCCCATAAAGTTGCAAGTTGCAAGTGTGGCCCATAAAGTTGCCAAGTTGCTCAAGTTGTGGCCCATCAAGTTGCCAAGTTGCTCAAGTTGTGGCCCATAAAGTTGCCAAGTTGCTCAAGTTGTGGCCCATAAAGTTGCCAAGTTGCTCAAGTTGTGGCCCATAAAGTTGCCAAGTTGCTCAAGTTGTGGCCCATAAAGTTGCCAAGTTGCTCAAGTTGGAGGAAGAGTTGTATACTTGCCTGTAGGTTATCATTAACCCTCGATATTTTGGCAACTCTTTGTGCAAAGTTGTTAAACAGGATTTTATTATCTCTCGCAAAAATTCGGATATTTAAAACATGATAAAGAAAATTTTTATTCGGATGTTTTGTCACAATGTAACTTTTAAAGATTCTGTATTGGTAATGATTCAAAGTAAAATACAAAATTGTTGTTGGCAGGTGGAGTCAACTCTCATAATACTCTAATATCTAATTTTGTTAATCATTCAAAATGTCATATCAATCGTGAGATAAACTTCGAATAAGCTAACAAAGAAAACATCTACTTAGCTCATTATTAATGAGAGAACAAAAAGATAAGTATAGATATAAAGACAGATGTTAAAGAAGATATAAACAGTAATTGAGAGACGATAAGAATAAAATGCAGAAACAAAGTCACTCTCATGTCATTAAACCTTAACAGAATACCCGTAAGGCAGGTTCTCTTAAGCCATTTTTGAACCCCAACCTAAATAAATAAATAAATAGATAAATAATGATGATGATAATAATAATAATAATAATAATAATAATAATAATAATAATAATAATAATAATAATAATAATAATAATAATAATAATAATAATAATAATAATAATAATAATGATAATAATAAATAATAATAATAATAATAATAATGATAATAATAATAATAATAATGATAATAATAATAATAATAATGATAATAATAATAATAATAATGATAATAATAATAATAATGATAATAACAATGATAATAATGATAGTAATAATAGTAATAATAATAATATAATAATAATAATAACAATAATAATAATGATAAAAAATAATATTAATAATAAAGAATAAAAAATAAAATCTGCATTCTGTGGCACCGTGCCGGGAGTGAAGGAGGACCGCCATGCATTGTCATCATAAGAAAAGGTTTATATTACACGTGCAATCTGAGGCAACATTTACAGGTTAGGGTTTGCTTCATTAGCCTGTGTGACTTTTATTAAATAGGCTTTCGAAAATTATTTTGAGTAATTTGCACCTACTGGATGGATAAGATGGAGGTGTCTAGATACTAAATGTGTTGATTGATACTAAGAAACTGAAACAAATGAAGATTATAATAAGGATGATAATGGCAATAGTAATGATAATAGTTATGATAATGAGGATAGTATTTATGATGATAATAAGGGTAATAATACTAATTATAATGATAATAGTAACAGTAACGATAGTAATGATAACTACAACAATAATAGTAATAATGATAATGATAATCATGATGATGATAATACTAGTAATGATGCTCATCATAACAACCACAACAATAATGATATTGGCAACGATGATAATATTAACGATAATGATAATAACAGTAAAAATGATCATGATAATAATGAAATGATATTAGAAACAAAAATAAGATTTATAATGATAATAATGATCTCAATCATGATAGTGATAACAGTAATGATAACAACAATAGCGATAATGATAATAATGATGATAATAATATCAAATAATTATAACAATAGCAACAGTAACAATAATGGTAATTATAATGATAATGATAATAATAATAACAATGATAATGATGATGATAATAATGATGATGATGATAATAATAACAATAATAATAATCCTTTCTTCTCTATCACTAAACCCATCACCATGAAGAAGAAAAAATAAATAAGAATAAAAAACATCATGAAAAAAATAATAAATTCCGAAACCAATCTTTTCCACCTAAACCAAAAAATTTTACAAAATGGAAAATCCGTGACCTGCAAGCTGCCCACCCCCACCCATGCCCCCACCTCCTACCCTCATCCCTACACCCAATCCCACCTCCCACTCCCATCCCTACACCCCCACCTACTATCTCCCACCCCCGCCCCCCATCCCTACACCCAACCCCAACGCCCTGCCCCTCATCCCTTTCCCCACCCCCTATTTTCTAACCCCACCCCCATCCCCTACCGACCCCCAACCCCCACGCCCTACCCCCACCCCTTATCTCCTATCCCCACCCCTATCTCCACCCCATCCCCTACCGACCCCCATCCCCCACCCCTCCCCCAATCTCCTAACCCCCACCTCCTATCCCCCCACCACCCCCTATCTCCCACCCCATCCCACCCCCATCCCTACCGACCCCCATCCCCCACCCCTATCTCCCACCCCAATCCCCTACCGACCCCTAACCCCCACCCCCATCCCAATCCCCAACGACCCCCACCCCCCCCCCCCCCTACCCCTACCCCCATCTCCCACTCCCATCCCCCACCCCCCGACCCTCTATGTGCTTGGATCCCAGGTCGCTCTTCCCCGCAATCGCTGCTTCTTTCCTTTGGTGTTTCTTCGCCGTGAAAAAAGCCCCCCGCCTCGCTCCTCGCTCTCAACCTCGGCTCTCCTCCGCTTATCGTGGGGTCGGGCTGACCTCGTCTCGGAGAGGTCGTGACCTTGTCTTCTGGTATTTTCTTAGGTTTTGTCGTTGTTGGGGTCATTGTCATTTTCATTGTTGTTGTTGTTGTTATTGTTATTGTTATATTATTGTTGTTGTAATTTTCATTATCGCTACTTTTAGTAGTAGTACTATTACTACTAGTAATCATTAGTAGCAGTAGTAGTAGTATCACCATTATCATTATTGCACCATTGTTATCATTCATTATTATTATTATCATATCATTATTATTATTATTATTATTTATTATTATTATTATTTTCATTATTCATTATCATTATTATTATTATTATATTATTATTATTATTATATTATTATTATTATTATTATTATTTATTATTATTATTATTATTATTATTATTATTTATTATATTATTATCATTATTCATTATCATTATCATTATCATTATCATTATCATTATCATTATCATTATCATTATCATTATCATTATCATTATCATTATTATTATAATAATTATTATTATTTATTATTATTATTATCATTATTATTATTATTATTATTATTATTATCATTATCATTATTATTATTATTATTATTATCATCACCATCATTATTACTGTCATTATTACTTATCGCCATTATGATTATTACTGAAGCTGTTATGACCAGTGATATTATCATCATTATCATTGTTATTTTTATTGCTATTGTTATTCCTATCAGTATCATCATTATTATCATCGGTATCATTATTTTTTCACCATTTGTTGTTAATCATTACTCCCATTGCTGTTGAAGTTATTGTTGTTTTGTTATGTTTTCTGTATCTAATTTTAATCTGATAACTTGTCTTGTTCTCCAATTTATTCCCGTCTGGCAGCGCGGTATCTCAATCTATTACAGCATCGTACCAAATGTTTATTTTAGTTTTTTTTCTGTGCAAATATCCTGATATTTCTTCTTTCATTTTGGTAGAAGGATATTTAATGTTTATACAGTTAGTATGTGAAGTTGTGTTTATAAATCATTAAGAAAGAATTACAGCAGAGGTTAAAGTATGTTTATTCAAGAAGTTCAAGAGAAAAGGTTTATCAATATGATACAGTGATTTATATAAGTTTATATAAACTTTATACTGAGAGTTTGTTTAAATATATAATTCACAATTTCTTGCAAAGGAGCAATCTTTGGTTTCCTTTTCCTTCCTCTGCAATGACAGTTTTCTTACTTTTCCCTTATTTTTAATTTTCTCTTTTGAGACACAAAGCAAACTTGGTCTCGAAAACTTCACGTAACTTTTGCGATATAGGATTACAGGGAAGAAAAATACGAGTTATATTTCTACAAACTTTCTCCGTCTCGCATTTTGACTTCCTGATAGCTGACTAATGTCTTTTTTCCTTAAATATTTAAGCTCCACTAAGAACATCACCTAAAGATTATATCCAAGAAAAAGAAGTAGGATTTTCATTTTAAAAAACTCATAATTTACGGTATTTGAAATAGTCTTGCATAATTATGACATTTAATTATAAACAAAAGCCACCTAACAAGTTTTAAGCTTATTCTACTCATAACTAGGGTTCTTAAGACAAGTAGAAGTAACAAGGGCATACTATATATGAGTTTCAAGAAATGAAAAAAGAAAGAAAAAAAAGAAAGAAAAAAGAAAGAAAAGAAAGAAAAAAATATATATATATAAATAATAACAACAACAACAATAATAATGATGATAATGATAATGATAATGATGATGATGATGATGATGATGATGATGATGATGATAACAATAATAATAATAATAATTAAGATAAAGGAAAATGGAGGAGGGAAGACCGATTCAACGTCAAATATCTGTGGGTCTCGCATTTGATCATTCACTTAAGAGCAACTAGATTATGGAAATGTATCTGTAGAGAATGAACGCAATCGCATGTTAATTCACTTCCGCTGTAATTTGAGTGTTGTTGTGGCTTAATCTGAAGGAGTTATTGGGTTATCATCATTCATGAGAATTCGGCTTATTTTTCACTTATGTGCTTCGTAAAAAAATAGTTACATCAAATAATCTGAAAGCATTCGTCTCGTTACTCTTTCCTAACCTCGTTCCAATCACTGCGTTTCGGCATTGCATCAAAATATGATCTGAAATTTCAAAAATATCGGTATTTCGATATGTGTGTTGATTTCACTTCCAAGGCCCGTCCTTTTTGCCATTTTCAATAACTTTCATCATTCACCATTTCCACGAGTTCCTTTCATTCCCTCTTTCCATCACAGATCACAAGATCACAAGCCACACACACCAAAAAAAAAAAAAAAAAAAAAACGCGCCAAACCATTTTTTTATCTATCATGCCCACTCAAAGGACACAAATTTCCATCCAATTATAAAGCTACACACCTGACTTCCTCTGTGAATGGAATAGTTACCAAGCAATCTCATGAAGTTTGGCAACAGCGCGAAAAACCTCCGCGCAGGAACTTGGTTTGCAACACGAAGTTTCTAATATAAAGTTAGTAATCAATTTCGCCCGAAATGGCTGCTAACACATACTCAGATTATTACGTCCGGTGTGCTATGTTCGGAGAAATAACATTATACACTATGTAGTTAATTAACACGTTTCATTAACATAGAGGGAGAAGTACTGTTCTTCTTAAGCTTTTTGTAATAAACTGCGAACTTTTGGTGAGTTTGGCCTGCATTTTAATCCTTGATTTTTACTGTTTTGTTTTGCAAGTGAAATCAGTCGAGAAATGGGAGATAGGAAAGGATGGGAGATGAGGAAAGTTAGAGGAGAGCGAGGGGAGATACAGAGATAGAGGAAGAGAAGATGAGAGGGAGAGAAGAAGCGAGAGAGAGAGAGAAGAACAGAAAGAGAGGGAGGTGGGAGGGAGGGAGAGGGGGGTGGGAGGGAGGAGGAGGGGGGGGAGGGAGGGGGGGGAGGGAGACAGACAGACAGACAGACAGACAGAGGAAGGAGAGATGGGAGAGAAAAAAGAAAAAGATTAATAAAGAAAGATAGATACACAATAAAAAAAAACATTTACCTAAACATCTGAAACAAGCCTGGATGCCTTCCCCTGCTGCCTCTGTACAAACATATACGACCTTTTGAAGTTTTCCTCACTAATATTTACGTTGTGGTTTGTTGTTTTTTGTTAAATACCGGTGTTATAGTTGTTAATATTAATGTTTTGGTATTGTTGTGACTAATAATGTCTCTTTCATCATTATTGTTGGTGTTATTATTCCTACTGTTGTTTTAATATTCTTATTACTTTCATTATCATCAATATTGTTACTGTTTATCATTACGATGTTGTTGCCGTTGTTGTTATCAGTAGCATTTGCTGATGTTATTGCTTGTCAAAGGCAATATCAACTTTTAAATCAATTTGAGTTTTCAATGAATTTGAATATAAAACCAATGTACAAAATAAATTCCTTTTATGGTGCGCCTCAGACTGTAATGCTGCCAACACCGTCAGACAATTCACAAAAATACCTTCTATATGTGCACACGCATTTATCTACGAACAGTGTTATACTTTGAATTTCGTGCAAAGAGAGACATTTTAAAGAGCATTTTAAATCCTCTACCGTGCTCACACAGTGGTAAATATCATGAATAAAACACAATTATTTATGGAAAGCTATATGTCATTAATAATCATTAGTGAAAAAAACGGCATAACATTTAGAATCTTGGAAATAAAATTAACATCTCCCAACCTCCCTTTAGAGTTGTAACGAAACACTTTGAATGTCATTTATGCAACCGCTGCCGACACAACTGACAGCTGACTAGCCTTAAAACAACGTTGCATTATCCCGACTGTTGTGCAAATGTCTGTCTCGACGACCTCGTTAGAGTGAGACGCATGTAGGGATCCAGTCGGCCGAGGAATCACACTGGGCTAAGCTACACGTGCAATAAAAAACAAAAATATATAATAATAATAATAATAATAATAATAATAATAATGATAATAATAATAATAATAATATGATGATGATGATGATGATAATAATAATAATAATAATAATAATAATAATAATAATAATAATAATAATAAATGAATAAAAGGACGGTTATTGAAATTACGTTGGGAATATTTCTCGTGATGGTAGCGGTAGCGGGAAGCGAGGAGGATTCCGACGAGAGAAAGATAAACCAAAATAGAAGAAGCTACATTGATTCTATGTTGAAGCTGCGCCCGTACTTCACAGTGCAGGCCGCAGCTGGGAAGTGTTAAAATGTGTTAAAATAAGTGACTGTGTTACACAATAGATATACAAGAACACAATTTGTGTTCTTGTATATTTATATGTATTTTTGTCTATCTTGGAAATATTCTTCCGTACGAATGATTGACCGCGATCTTTTATATTCCTTTCGCTGGCCTCACCATCCACAAATATCTTTTAACTCTCTCATTGCATTTACCTTATGAATAAAGTGGCTTTAACGGAGAATCCCGGGGTGGAAAACAAACAAAAAGGCTGAGCAGGACTTTGTTGCCTGTCAGCGCCGGAGCCTCACGGACTCTGCGCTTATCTCGCACCTGGCCGCCGTTTTCTTCGCGTCTCACCTGAGCAGCGGTACTGGTGATTTAACTGTAGTGACACGCCATTTTCGCCCTTATACCCGCACCTACTTCCCTCGCTTGTTTGCCGCCGACGCCCGCACCCGCACGGATCATCTTCGACGTGCCTCTGCTGTATTTCGCGATGCCCTGGATCCTGTGAGGATTTTTTTTTTTTTTTTTTTTTTTTGCATCCTGCAGTGATTTCGCGTCCTGTCATGCGTGGATTGCAGGGGTGTTGCACGCGTGGATCAGCGACGAGCCAGCTACCTGCCCCCTTGTTTGCTAATCCACCTGTCGTCGTGGTAGTTTTGCGTGATTCACACCAGCTGAGGTTCGCGTAGGAGTTCGCAGGGGGTGAAGAAGGCAGACAGGGGGTGCGGGGATTGGAGCGAATCCACCTGGCTCCACGCAGCCTTTTTTTACCAGCTGGCGTATTCTTTTTTTCACGCTGTCTCCACCGGCCGCAGCACATCGCCCACACAGCCCACAGGTCATGTATAGTGCCGCCTTGCTGACCTCTGTGTTTCCCACTTGTGATGCTTCGTGAACAATTAACTATGACCCCAGTGACTGAGTACCGCCGCGTTTTCTGACCACTGCTCCAGGTACTTTTCTCGTTGTCTTTTTTGTTTTACTGTTACTCTTTTTGTTATTTTGTTTTATGTTTTATGTTTGATTTATTATAAAACTGCAAAGTATTGTCGAGTATCCATTCCCCCAGTCCTGCCCATTACTCTGCAATATTAAGATGTGGATATATATATATATATATATATATATATATATATATATATATATATATATATATATATAAAAATCAGCTAATGACAAATGAAACTTTAAAAGGATAAAGTATTCAAGTAAAATATAATAATAATAAGATAAAGGTATGAAGAACGCATCAGGTGTTATGGTAATGTCTGAGTTAAGTATTAAAGGATGAAAATTTTACATAGAAACAATTTAAGTAATAATATCAAATAATCTATCATTGTATCTGTTTAGTATACCAAGCGATGGTCTGTGTACTTGTGTTCAGTACTGCTTGCTGCGTTGTGGCTGATCCATGACACAAGGTCGCTCGCGCCACAAATGTTACATTAGAAGCAAAGGGCGTTGTCAGGCTGCCCACTGGTACATTACGGGGTAGGGAATAATTAAGGAACGGGTTTTAATTTTCGATTCACTACACGCACCCGAAACCAATATGGCGCCCAAAACCAAGCGTCGACTTCACTTCGCGCTCTAAATGCTGCCTCCACCTATAAAATTCTTAGGTAACGTTGAATTCAATTAATGTCACTGAGCCTCCTCTAATTCAAGATCTCACAGTAAGGGCTTGACGTAGAATCAATACATACTAGTTTGCCTCTTTTAAAAACTTCGAAGTTATCATTGATAATCTAGTCATATGAATTAATTACAGTTTGATTTAGAAAGAGGGGGTAGTCTATAATCAATCATAAAATGGCTCCATTTCACCATATGTGAATATTCTAGGCAAAAAGTCCTCCCCGATGGATTTTTAAAACATCGTTTTCTATGTACATAGGTCTAAAATAAGAGAAAACGGAGTATCTTGCATGGGTGGCTTAAATAGAGCAAAACAAAAACAAATAGATAAATGTA
>NW_020872889.1:328327-333327 GCF_003789085.1 Penaeus vannamei
GACAGTTACTCACATCTTTCTAGTTGTAGATTCCTGGGAGGTTCGAGGTCAGCTGCTGACTACTGATGCTCACCATGTAGTCTATTCCTTAGTCTCCATTTTTGGTTATAAACGGCCAGGAGGTGGAGGTTGTGCGCAGCCGTCCGTTATCATCTTCCTTGTGTGCGGCAGCTATTGGTTGCCGGAGACGCCTTGTGACCACTAGGGGCACCAAGACTCCGGGGACGCCTGTTGGGTCTGGTGCCAGCCATACCAGGAATGATGATGTGGCTACTGAGAGGAGACTGCATTAGCAGGCATCGGAGAATGCCAGTACAGTTGTGTGGCCTGCCTTTCCCTCGAACAGTCAGGTAATACAGAAGAGTTCATGTGGGGCATTATTGGTTACTGTCTCATGTGGGGGTAACGCAATACCTGAGGCTTGTACGGTGTTGCATTAGCCTCGGACGGGTTCTAGGTTAGGTCTGTCTGAAGGGGTGATTGCATTACGCGAGGATACAGATAGTTCATGGTGGTTTCGTATTCCGTGTGCAAACTAGGAAAATTATCCAGTGGAGCTGGAGGAAAGTACCTATGTGGGGGAGATTAGGATGTTAACTGATGTTTCAAAGGAGGGGGCTGATCACGTTGTAGGGGCTATTCGCTGTGTTCCAGTAAATGGGAAGGGGCGGGAAGACAAGCTTTTAGAACAGGTTGATGCCATGTTTCCCAGGTATTCTCGGGAACAGGATGCATTGTCAGGTCTTGTGCTTGAATTTAGTGAAGCTTTTTCTTTGGGGGAGGAACCTTTAACAGTATCTCATAGGCTTAACCATGAGATCAGATTCGAGGGAACCCTTGTTTACGAGAAGCCATACCCTATTATCATAAAGCACAGGGAGGAATTAAGAAGCAAGTGGAAGAGATGGTTGCAAGAGGTATGATTCAGCCATCCAGGGCACCCTATACTAATCCTTTTGTTCCGGTCCAGAAGAAGGATGGCAGTCTTCGCTTGTGTTTGGATTTTAGGTTGCTTAATGAGAAGATCGGGGACGACAGGTATCCTCTATCTCATATTGATACTATTCTTCACAGGTTAGGTAGGGGTAAGTTTTTTTTCTTGCCTTGATCCCAGGCAGGGGTATCACCAGATTCCCCTGACGAAAAAAACAGGGAGATGACTGCCTTTTCGATACCTAATGGTCGGTATGAGTTCAGGACCTTACCGTTTGGGTTAAAGGATGCCCTGGCATCTTTTCAACACATTAATCAGGTGTTGACTGGGTTGATAGGAGAGGTAGGGTTTTATACCTCGATGACATTGTGTTTTTTGTTTGTTTTTTGGAAGTCATGGGAGAGGCGTCCTTCGAAGACTCCGGAATGCAAATTTGTCGTTAAAGTTGTCAAAGTGTGCCTATTTTTCAGAAAGAGGTTGACTACCTTGGTCATGTCATGTCAGCTGAGGGGATTAAACCACAGCCGGCGAAGGGAAAGGCGATGAGGGAATACCCCCGTCCTCTTGCACTTCGGGATTTGCAGGTTTTTTTAGGAGTTGCAAACTATTATAGGGAATTCATTAAGGGATATTCGAACATTTCCAGGGCTTTGGTAGATTTAACCAAAGGGGAGAACACATCAACAAAAACTGCAGTTGACCCACAGGCTGTTGATGCTTTTGAGAAGTTAAAAGGGGCACTGTGATGATATTGTACTCAGATTTCCGGACTTCAAGAAAGTTTGTGCTAGTGACCGATGCTAGCAAGTTTGCAATAGGGTGTGCCTTACAGCAGGAAAAAAGATGAGGGGACTTTGCAACCTTTGTCGTATTTCAGTCGTCAGCTTAAGGGAGTCGAGTTAAATTACTCTTATTTACAAACAAATATCCAAATCAAATATACACAATACAAGTAAAATATACACAATGAGATATCACACCTGCTCGCCGAGACACTACAGTCGTCGGTTCTCAGAGTCACGAGAATCACTAATAATGCACAAGCCCTTACCAAAAGATAAGCTTGGAGTCCATCGCACAGTCAATCCGCGATCCGTCTCCTCTCGTGTCTAGGGGATATCTAACCCCCTCTGAGGTGTCCCTTTACCGTTCACCTCTCAAGAGGGCCCTGGCCAGGCCCGCTCCCTGAGAGTACACCCCTCCCTCGACTGTTGAGGGGGAGGCTTTGGCGATTGTGCTTAGCTTGAAAGTAAACCGGACTCTCGTACAGGAATATCCGGTGGAGATTCATAGCGATCTCAAGCCATTAGTATATTGTCTGGTCAGGTGGAGGATGACTGTGGCCGACTTTGACATTCTGTTACAGTATCCCCCGGGAAAGGACAATGTTCTGGCGGATGCATTATCCCGGATTCGGGAAGCGGACCACCCATTACATGATTTATTGGTGGGGGTTGTTACTCGGTGTGGTCGTAAAACTCAGGGGGGGGGGGGCGCGTTCAGTCCGGTACGTCTGACGTGTCGTCCCAGGGAGTCGACCCATCGGGAGATTTAAACGTGTTGACAGTAGAGAACAGCTCAGGATTCCGATCCTCTCTGGGGAATGATACAGGGTTATCTGAGAGGAGGGAATGAGATCTCTAGTAAGGATAAGAAGAATATTCCGGGTGCACTGGAAGACTATCAGCTTCAATCTGATGGCCTGCTATACAATGTGATGGTGAATTCATACACCATGAAGATATGCTGGGTGGTAGTACCCCTATAGTTTCAGGATACAACAGTGCGGTTAGCATACAGTTTACCTGTCTCTGGGCATGGTGGGGTGTTAGCAACTCTGGCTAAGCATTACATTGAGAAATAAATTCGAAGGAGGCCTGCAGACAAGCCTGGGGCAAGACCCTCTCCTATTTCGGTGGGAGATAGGATATATATTAAGGTCATAGTTAAGCCGGATTGAGTAAGTGCAGCCACTGTACACTGGCCCCTATCGAGTTGTCGAAAAGATCAGTGAGGTGGTGGTTAAAGTTCAAAGGTTAGCTGATAAGGTGTCAAAGGTTCATGTTGATAGGATAAAAAAGGAAGCATGCCTTTGGCCGGGGTAGGCTCACAACATAGATAACGCGTAACCTGTACATGAGAAATTGAGAGTGTGGGAGGAAGGAGGGAGACCTGACTGCTCAGAAGAGTATTCGCGGAAGGAAGAAGGATAGGCGTGGGAGGGAAGGTACCTGCACTTATGATTTACATTGTAAGAGACGGGTATAAAGTTTGTTGGATAGGTGGGTGGTTTAACTAACATAAACTCGGCTGTAAACCAGAGGGACCTGGATGTCCAGAAATCGAGCAGGGAGTCTGAGTTTCAATTATACCTGGTGTGGGACAGTTACCCTATATTGGACTTACGTCTGAAGTGTCACAGGTTCGTGTCACAGGGAAGGGTTCGAGGATGGTTCAACTGGCATTAAGTGGGTTCAGAACCAGGGGAAGCCTTGCTGCTTGGAGGATTTAGCAGGGATGGGAACTGCAATTCTTCAGGAGTCCAGGACGTGAGGGCAGTAACCTCCGGACAGAGGGCTTCTGTGGAATTGCAGATGACACATTATGTGGGAAAGAATTTAGATGTGGAAGTATAAACACTGCTTTACAGGAGACAATAGACCATTCAGGACAGACTGACTTTTGGTAAGGGATTTTTCATCTATTCATGACAAAGACAGATCTGGGCGCTCTATCATGGAGGGAATATCAGCGCTGGGGGATGTGGCAAACTTAGTCAGGGGGTTTGTTACAAATAAATAATCGAATTGACCAGGTCCATGCACGACCACAGAAGCGACAGCAAACCAGGCTTATCATATGTGAGGTTTCCTTATTTTTGACTTATAGTGTCCTGGGGGAGGTAGAGAAATTGGTCTGCCCGAAAGAGAATGGAGGATTCTTTCATTTTGAATGTAGCTTTGGGCACATTGGGTAAGGTTGTGGAGGAGACACAGCAGTTATTTTTACTGTGTCACCCTGGGAGATTATCGGAAAATGGTGTCTGAAATTAGTGAAAGTCTGGGGTTGGTTGTGGCAGGACTAAGAGAGGCCATAGCAGGGAAATTGCCAAGTAACCTCATGCCAGCTAAATATTCTTCATACCATTGCAATGGAAGGGGTACTATTGTTCTTTTCTCCTAAATAAGAGAATTTACACCTGTTCTACGATGTCATGCAGTTGGAGGTCGACAAGTCGCGTGGACACGCTGATGATGCATCTGGTCCTTCCTTTGCCAGGGATACAGCTGGATATGTTCAGAGTCCAGAGCTTTCCGCGACCGGTTCCCAACTCGCATGTCATTGTAAAGACCATGATTCTGCCTCGTTTCTGTTTGTTTCAGAATCCTGGAGTCTGATCATCGATAGAGGGACTGGACTCCTACCGATTGGTGCTGCCGGACTTGTATGTAGGCCAGGCACTGCACCGCTGGAGCCATGTAAGGACGTGTTTCAGTGCAGTCTTCTTCGGCGACCTCCAGGGCGATACAAAATACGACGAGATGGTCCTAAATGACTTCCTGCTGGTCATGGTGCGGGATCGGGACCGTTAGCTATATAGCATACCTCGTCCGATGAAGATTATTTCCTACGTCAGATGGAAGGGTCTGCTCTCAGGGAGCGGCCCTGGGCCCTCTTGAGAGAAGATGAACGGTAAAGGGAGACCCACTGGGACGAACAGTTTTTCACAGTGATTTTGTGGGTAATGTCCTCAATGTCTTTTGTGCTTATGCTTTCCATTATTAAATGCAAAAATGGTGGAAAGCTTATGGAATTAAAAAACAAGCAAAACCTTAATCAAAGAAATACTTAACTAATACATACTCGGAGGATAACCATAATTATCCAAACACAAAATTACTCTTACTCTCCAGTGGAAATTAATAAACTTCACCGTTTAACACACTTCTGTAGAGCTGAGATTTCTCAAAAGTAATTATTAATTCCTTATTTGCTAAACTAACTTGATATATTCTCAAACTTAAAAATCTAATCTATTATATAATTTCTTACATACTAAGCTAAC
>NW_020872889.1:340827-353327 GCF_003789085.1 Penaeus vannamei
ATTGTCCATTGTAGTTTTGTTTACACATAAATGGCACATAGATACCAAATGGTGCATAGATACCAAAGAGTAAGTTACAAGGCCTTCTTGACCTCCGTCATTTACACTGTTCCTTAAATCATCCGAAAAAAAAGGTTTTCCATCTATTATTAGTATTATTGTTGTTGTTATTATTATTGTTATTAGGATTATGGTGATGATGATGATTATTGTTGATATTAGCATTATCATTATTATTACAGTTATTTTTATGATTAGGATAATTACCATTGTTATCATAATAACATTAACAGTACTGACAGTACTGGAGTTCAAAGTTCAAAGCGTCTATTTAGACATTAACAAATTAGTTTACATACCAGGCAAATTAATAAATGCCTTGTAAAAGGTAATATTCATAAAGGAGAACATGAGCTTCAAAAAATTTCTTCCACAACAATTTTTTACAAATAGCAGAGGTAATTGTCCAGAGTAAGACCGCATCAAGAGATTGCCTGTGTTTTTTATGCGTCACAAACTTCTGCATATATTTTACCAAGGCAGACCTTGGACCTTAACTGAGAGTAAATCACAGAAAGGATCTACAATGTCCATCATAGAAGAATATACACAGTAGATGTTTGTTGGCTTTTGCTGTGGCAACAGCTGGAATCACATCAAATATTCTTTTTCATATTTGATTATCCTGATATCTTTCACTTGCACAGATTAATAAGTATAGCTGGAAGTGTTGTTTGGTTCCTCCATAAGACATTTTTATCTATTTGTATGTATTTTTGCGAAGTATAATTGTAAATAATTATCGAAGATATGTTCACCTCATCACACCTGAATATGATACGCTGTTATTACAAATGCCATATCCAATACATATTCATAATTACAAATGATGAGCAGCTCTTGTGTTGAAAATTCACTTCAGTCAAATAAATAAAGTTATATTATAACATTTGGAGACAAATGTATTTATTATTCTTGTGGTCAGTTTTTAGGTAGAAGTATTAGTATTATGGATTAGGGACTCAAATATTTCAATTTTAACCAATTAACAAGGGGAGTGCATTTTTAAAAAGAGACCTAATGGCTCCTGAAGCACTTTAGTACTAAGGAAGGAGTCAATTACTAAGCCTATCTGACTGCACCTGTTTAGCCCATTCCTTGAATGTCCTGCAAGAACAGTATTTACTTTTATTACTGTTTATTATTACTAATAATATAATGATAATGATAATGATAGTAGTAGTAGTAATAATGATAATGATAATAATAGTAATTATAATAGTAATGATAATGATGATGATAGTAATAATTATGATAATAATGATAGTATTGGTGATGATTATGATAATGATTATAATAATGACCATAAGAAAAATAAAGATAATAATAACAGTGATAATAACTGTAATGACAATAATGGTATTAAAGATAATAATAACAACTTTAACAGCAGTGATGTGTTATTAAGAGTAAAAACTTTTTACCAAAAACTTCAAGGAATGAGATAGTGAGATTCATAACCGCAGAACCTTGATTGGGATATTTTAGATTTTAGACGTAAGGAACTACCGTTATAAATGTATCCATATTGGCTAAAAGTTGAATAATTTACTCATAACTTTCTTTAGTGTTATAATTATATGGATAGTGTGGTAGTAAAGGTTTAGATAATTGTTAATAATTAATTTTTGAAGATATTCTTTGTGATATATAGCTTTTCAGGGAATATTTGTAAGAACTGACATAGAAATCCCAAGCAGTATTGGAGACACATTAAATAGTGGTGAAATGTAATAACGTGCAGTATTCAGGAAAAAAAAATCTTTTTGTTTTATTTATTACATTTTAAAATATTTTATTTTACTGATTCCATCTAGACATACAGGACTGATGTATTGAGAAAAATGTGATGTACAGGGTTGAGAAAAGGTGTATATATTTTTTGTTTATTGGATTTAGATATATTTTATTATGTTGACTTGCTCTAGACTTACAGTTTTGATGTATAGAGAAAATTATATGAAATTGGTTTGTTTATCGCATTGAAATTTATTTTTATTATGTTGACCTTCTTTAGACTTACAGAATTTATATTGACTTTTATTAGTAGGAAATGTATTTCAGTAAATAGAATATGCAAGGAGAGTAAAGGCTTAGGATAACTATGATTATTTCTGCAAGTGTCTCCCAATTTTAAACAAGTTAAAGGCACATCCATTTAAAGAATATATGATAAGTGAACATTTAGAATTGAGAGTGAGAATTTACAACAGAATTAGAAATAGAATTAATATACATATTTAGTATCAGATATCCTGGTTATGAAGATTTTCTTGTCCATTATTATACATTATATAGTACTGTTATAAATATCTTTCTTTTCTTAGCTGTTATTACAGGTATATTGAATTATAAGGAAGAGTGTATCATTGATTATTATTTCAGTAATCGTTATTGAAATGATTATTAGCTATAGTGATAATGATTATTATTATTGCTGTCAGCGTAATCGTCATTTTGATTATGAATATTATTATTGAATGTTCATAACAATCCAAAACGTGTTCCAACCTCTCTTCTGTTTGAATGGTTTGATGGAGGAGGAACAGACTGACATACCAATAAGTAATTGTGGTTCGATTGAATTGACCATTTTTATGTTTTATCAGTGAATATTGTTGGTATGCTATCCATTGATTTCCATGAAATTTTATGAAATTACATTGAATGTGATATTGAAATCTGATTCAACACCCTTATATCGTATCATTGTACCATCCTTTTCATCATCTTATTGACAATACTGAAATGTATCACTCTGCACATAGATAGCATGAACATAGAATTAACACATTTTAAAAGATAATATCTCTGTTTTTTGGCTTTCAGACCCAAGATTTTACTGCAGAGCTTCCAAATTTTAGTCTTCCAACGGACAACACAATCAGGTCAGTTACCGTGCTTAAGATTGTTATTGCTATTGTCTTCTTGTAATTCTACTCATTATTTTCACCATCATTGTCTTTACTGCTTTCCCCCCCTCTATAATTATCTTGATTGTTATTGATTTTTGTCTGTTTCTGTGTCATTATTTTTATAATGATGATCATTATGATTACCTTGAGTAGTAGTAGTAGTAGTAGTAGTAGTAGTAGTAGTAGTAGTGGTAGTGGTGGTAGTAGTAGTAATAGGAGTAGTAGTAGTAGGTAGTGGTAGTAGTAGTAGTAGTGGTGGTGGTGGTAGTAGTACTAGTGGTAGTAGTAGTAGTAGTAGTAGTAGTAGTAGTAGTAGTAGTAGTAGGAATAGAAGTAGTAGGAGTAGTAGTAGTAGTAGTAGTTTTAGTAGTTGTAGTAGTAATAATACTAATACATGAACAACAGCTGTTATACTGCAACAGTTATTTTTGGTACTATTTTGATGCTATTACTTTTGTTATATTTCTCATCTTCCTTCATTTCTCTGTTTCTACACCTCCCTCTCTTCTGTCTCATTCTCTGAATCCTCATCATCCTCACCCTCTTGTTCTCCTTCTCATCCTCTTCTTGTTGCTTTTCCTTTTTCTCCTACTCAGTCTCCTCCTCTTTCACCTTCTCCTCTTCTTCTTCCTCCTCTTCCTCCTCCTCCTCCTCCTTCACCTTTTCATTCCTCATCCTTCTTCTTCTTTTTCTTTTCTTCCTCTTCTTTTTCTTTTCCTTTTTTTCTTCTTTTTTTCTTCTTCTTTCTCCTGTACTTCGTCTTTGTCTTCTTCTTTTTCATCTTCTTCTTTTTTCTTTCCTTCTCCTTTTTCATCATCATCTTTTTATTTTCATTTTTCTTCGTCTTCATCCTCCTCTTCTTTTTCTCCTCTTTTTTTCTTCTTTCTGCCCCTCTCTTTCTTTTCATCTTCTCCTCTTCATCGTCTTCCTCTTTCCCATCTAATATTATTTGCAAATGATAGATAATCCTGAGATAATTCTGCCATATTTTGCATGATTTAGATAATGATAGTATTCAGTAAATCTTCCAGAAAAATAATACTTGTTTTAAATATATTCTTTCCCTAACTTCTTTTTTTCCCTTTTTTTTATTTTTTTTCTTTTTGGTGTCTTTTTTTCCAGATTTTTTTCCTTTAATAACTCTACAGCACAAGGCATGTACATGACATGTTTCAGTTGATTTTTCAGAAGAGTACTTGTTTCTAATGAAGATTTAATTGAAGTCAGATACATCGCATGCACAGTGAAGTTATTCCTTCTCTTTCATGAATTTTTCTACATTTCTCACAATGAACTTCATTCAAGGCCTACTGTTCAAAGTTCAGTCCAGTACATAATGGTGTAATGGCAAGTGATGACCAATATCAAGGAATCTCCACAATAGATAATGTGGCCTGATGAAGCTGGCTAATTCTTTATTTTAAATATGAATTGCTTAGAATATGTGGTGAAGGTTTATTAGCCAATCAGCACAAATTCAGAGGTGGAGACACAGGTGTCCTCTAAATATTTTCCCCTTTCGTTATTTTTAATTTTTACTTCTTTTCACACAGGTATCAATATTTTCTACCAGAAAAGATTAATATGTTCTTTGATTATTTGGTACTCTTTTTTACATGCTACTTTTGTATTGTGTTATTGATGTTATTATTGATATTGTTTTGAATAGCCTTGTCAATGCTACTGTTTATGTTGTTATGAATATTAGAATTATTAAATTTATTTTTTATAGTAATTATATTTATATATGTGTGTTTGTATTTGTGTGTGTGTGTGTGTGTGTTTGTATTTGTATGTGTGTGTGTGTGTGTTTGTGTGTGTGTTTGTGTGTGTGTGTGTTGTGTGTGTATGTGTGTGTGTGTGTGTGTGTGTGTGTGTGTGTTTTGTTGTGTGTGTGTGTGTTTGTGTTTGTGTTTTTCATAGTTAGAATATGTCTGTATTTTCTTTTCTTTTTTACTTTTGATACATATTGCTTTGGCAATTTCCTCTGAATTTGGGAAGTTAACTTAAATGGAGGACACACTTCATAGGATGATTTTGCCATAGTAAAAAAGGCTATTTCAATGGATGATCATAAAAAAAAATATTTGATTACAGGAAATTCAAGGCAGCAAAATGAAAATCGTAATTAGATGATTGAATGAAAATCATAATGAAATGAAATGAAGAATAGATAAGAAATGAAAACTGATGGATATTTTTCAGTCTTATTTTTCTTATGTACTTAATTTGGGTTGGTTTGGTTTGTAAATATTTTGAGTTCAAGGCTATATTAAATGACAATAAAAAATCAACTTATAAATTGTCAAGGAAACTTATATTAAATTCTGTGTTGATGCTTTGATATGGGAATCAGTTGGAAATATGTCTTCGCTTTATTTATTCTTACTGTACTTATTTACCTATTATCATATTTACTTGTTATGGTTAGTGGTTGAAACAAATAAATGTGCTAGACATCAAGGTCATGGTAGACGATTTACTTGTTATTTACTTGTCATTTTGGAGTTAATATGTCATGGAATGACTGCTGGATTTTATTTCTCTTCATTTTTTTCTTTCATTTGTTTTTATTCCAATTTCTTATTCTTAATATTTTCTCTCTTTCTTATTATTTTTCTTCCACTTCCTTTTCATCTTTTACCACCACCACTGTATATCGACCTGTCTGACTGCATGTGTGTGAATATGTATGTATATATATGTATACATGTATGTATGTAATTGTGTGCATGTATGTATGTAGTCATGTAGCTCTCTCGCCCAAATTAGGTCCGATTTTTGCGTCGGAAGTTTTCCTTCCACTCGAGCAATTTCCTCCTATTTCCCCCGCTTTTAGAGCTCATTATCGGAGCCTATTGTGAGCCGCTGTCGCCCTTATTGACCTTTCTTATAGTGTCAGTTTTGTTTTTGCATTGCTTTTGGCGGAGGGGAGGGGGGGTAAGGGGGGTACGTTTGGGGTCTTATTTTTTTTTTTGGGGGGGGTAAAAGGGTGAGGGCTTATGAGGTTAGTTGTTCAGCTGTCCGGTGTTTAATTTTTTTTATGATATATTTAGTCTCTGTATGCGTGTTTGTCTTTCTCTATATTTTTATCTTTATCTTTATCTTTATCTTTATTTTCTCTCCTTTCTTTTCTTTTTTCTTTCTCTTTTTTTCTTTCTCTCTTTCTTTCTCTTTTTCTTTCTTTCTCTTTCTCTTCTCTCTCTCTCCTCTCTCTCTCTCTCTCTCTCTCTCTCTCTCTCTCTCTCTCTCTCTCTCTCTCCTCTCTCTCTCTCTCTCTCTTCTCTCTCTCTCTCTCTCTCTCTCTCTTCCTCTCTCTCTTCTCTCCTCTCTTCCCTTCCCTCTCTTCCCTCTCCTCTCCTTCCCTCTCTCTCTCTCTTCCCTCTCCTCTCTCCCTCTCTCTCTCTCCTCTCCTCTCCTCTCTCCCTCTCTCCTCTCCCCCTTCTCCCTCTCTCTCCCTCGCTCCCTCTCTCCACTTCTCTCTCCCTTCTCCTGTCTCCTCCCTTCTTTCCCACCCCTCTCCTTCTCTCCCTTCTTCTCCCTCTACTCCCCTCTCCCCTTTCCTCTCATATTTATCTCTCTCTCTGATCTCTTTTTATGAAGTGTTTTTCTTTCCTCTCCAACCCGACCGTCATGCGTTCTCTTTTCATAATGTTATATATTTCAGCAAGTCGGGGAGTTACGAGGCCGATGCCCCTTCCACGCTCTTTTTTTCCTTTCTCAAAATTCCCGCCTTTTTCTTCATTTCTCTTTCTCTCTTTTATTATCTGCCTTTTCTTTTCCTGTCCCTCTTCCTTTTTGCATTTTTATAATCTTCCCCTTTCTCCTAAGTAAAAAGCACGGAAAGAATTGGCCGAAAAAATATGATATAAATAAATAGATAGACCGGACACACTAAGAGAGTGTGTTTTATGTTACGCTTCATATCCATGTATAAGTTTAGTGGTCATTGTGAGGCAGGTATATCGATTTTGGCGCTTCTGTGATACTTTATAATATAGACATTACATTAATAGTTGACTGTGTTCTTGGAAGACCTCTAATGTAACCTATATACATTATCCTTAGATATAATAATATCACTCAATTAAACATAATGTGTATACACGAGAATAATTGTCGTAGCATACTTACTAATATCACCATATTATTTAACTATAATATAAATAGTATTGTATAATTAACAAACTATAACATACATAAATAATAATAATCTATCACTTATATGAACAAAAAATAGTGGTGTGTATAAGATAATAGTGAAAGAATTGTGCAGTTACGTTGTGTTTAGTGGGTATTATACTCATAAATAATAATCAATGTGTTTAGTTAAGATCAAATACATTAACATTATTTACTTATTAGTAGCAGGTTATGTAAACTATCGACGTGCTGAGAGCTGTGTGACATTGTAGCTGATCTGCGTATAGCATTTAATGCGTCGCAATAATAGTAATTGCGGCGTCGGCCTATCAACGAGTATGCGTTAGATAATTCTCGTAAAGGTTAGAAATGGCGATGTTAGAAACTCGAAGAATATATTATATAATGGACAGTGCGTGCATACATATACATATAGACTATATCTTGTGTTCTGAGCTGTGTGTGTGTGAGATTGAAGGAGGCGAGAGTCCTGAGGTGGATTTTGTGTTGTAATGGAGTGCGTCCTAGTTGTGAATTCCAATCGAGCTCCCCTACAACTCATATCTACTTGTAATATATAACTTATGCATATAAATAAATCTTTAATACATCATCCTATAATAACACTAACCTATAATATTGATTGTAAATGATAAATTTAAATACCTCGAGAGAGAGATGCGACAGGAGAAGAAGAATATTTAGACTTATGCAAGATAAGCAAGATCAGAGAGAATAGAGGCTCCATTCACACTATAAAGGAAAAGTTGTGCGGTAGGTATGGAGCAATTGTTAAGGGTCGGGGGGGAGGAGGGAGATTGGGACAGGATCCCTTTCTTTCAGACACTTAATGCCATGCCAGTGCTCGATTCATTTCGATCCTGACTGTACATTAGTTTCTCCTATACTCCCGCCAATTTTATTTGTTCACCTAATTTCGGCGTATCTATTCTAAAGGATCTTTACTCACACAACAGTATGAACCATCTGCTGCCATACCACCATTCTGGTAATTGTCTCTCTTCTGCCGCATGAATTTTGTCATTCTTAGAATTTCTTCTTTTTCCTTCGTCTTCCTCATCCACCTCCCTCTCACATTTCTATCTCTCTCTCTCTCTCTCTCTCTCTCTCTCTCCTCTCTCTCTCTCTCTCTCTCCTCTCTCTCTCTTTCTTTCTTTCTTTCTTTCTTTCTTCTTTCTTTCTTTCTCTCTCTCTCTCTCTCTCTCCTCGTCTCTCTCTCTCTCTCTCACTCTCATCTCTCTCCTCTCTCTCTCTCTCTCTACTCTCTCTCTCTCTCCTCTCCTCCCTCTCTCATCTCCCCTCCCTCTCACTCCTCTCACTTTCCCTCTCCTCTTATTTCCCTTTTTCTCTCTTCCCTTCTCTCTCTCTCTCTCTTCCCCTCTCTCTCTCCTCGTAGCTCTTTAATAACCAAGTGACATATTGACCCTGAATACTGTGTGCAGCCCCTTCTATATACCCCCCCCCCTCCTCCTCCTCTACCATTTTTAAGCTCGCGTCAATAGTAGCAGGGAAGAATATTCATTTATTATTAACAAACTAATCCCCCCACTCTCTCTCTCCCTCCCCTCATCTCCTCTCTCCCTTCCCCTCATCTTCCCCTCTTCCCTCCTTTCTTCATATCCTCTTCTTCCCTTTCCTCACCCTTTCGTTCTTCTCTTCCTTATTCTCCTTCAGATCCCCTTCTCATTGTCTCCTTCTCTATTTTCTCTCTTTCTTTCTTCCCTTCTTCCCTTTGGAAATATTCCCTCTTTACCTACTCATTCTCCTCCTCAAACCTTTCACACTTTTGTTCCCTCCCTATCTTTCTTCACCCTTCCTAAATTCTTTATTCCTTTCTTCCTTACTTTCTTACTTCCTTCTTTCTCAGTCTTATCCCTCCTTCTTCTTACTCTCTTTCCTTTCCCTTCCTCCCTTCACCTTCCTTCTTCTCCTTCCTTCTTCTTGTCTCTCTTTCCCTTTTCCCTTCCTCCCTCACTTTCCCTTCCCTCCCTCACTCCCTCACTTCCTTCTTTCTCAGTCTTATCCCTCCTTCTTCTTGTCTCTCTTTCCTTTTCCCTTCCTCCCTCACTTCCTTCTTTCTCAGTCTTATCCCTCCTTCTCTGTCTCTCTTTCCTTTTTTCCCTTACCCTCTCTCCCTCCACTCGCTGCCCTTACTTTCTCATTCTTGATCTCCCTCCTTCTTAACTTTGTGCTCTCTTCCTATCTCCCCTTTCCTCCCTCGAACCTCTCGTCAATTTCTTTCCAAATATTCTACCCCTGTATCTGTTCCATACCTCGAGGTACATCTTACATCCCGTCTCAGTTTCTCACGTATTCCCGCCCTAAACACATCTCTCCACATCCGCTTATCCATTCTATCCTCTCTGCTTCTCCATCCTCTCCTCTTCAAGCCTTCTTCCTCTCCCCCCAACCATTCACGCTCTTTCTCTCCCTTCTCCCATGTTACCCTCCCTCTTATCTTCACCATCCCTACCACATAAGACCTCCAACACCCAGCGTCAAACGTCCCCCTCCTCCTGCTCTTTTACATAGTATTTTAACCTCCTCCTTCCTCCTCCTCCCTCCCCATCCTCCTCCCTCCCGTCCTCCTCCTCCTCCTCCCCCAACAACTTATGTTCCCACCATCACTCCCTCCTACCTTCAACTACAACACTCTCATCACTCCTCCTCATAGTCCTCACATTCTTCTCCTACACTACCTCTTCACTCCCTTCCCTCCCATCCCTCTTGCACAGCCTATTCCCCATTCCTCTCCCGGAATTATATAACTTACCTCACCCCAACCTTCCCTCCCTCTCTCCTTACCTCTCCCTCTCCCTCTCCCTTCTCCCTCGCTCTCACCAACCACCTACTCATTCTAGATTCTTTCCCTCTCTCTCCAAATCGCGCCTACCTCGCTCTTCGTATTTATTGAACATGTTAATATTAGCAGTTTGTAAACGCTAATCGAAATAATGGCGGTTAGAGAGCATGAAATTAAGGCCTAATTTTTGTCCAAACTGAAGGGTATCATATATATAAAAGATGGAAAACAAAGCCTAGTAGAGCGACGGAAAGAAAGAAGACTAACAGTTACCTCAGAGCAATAATATAAAGAGATGAAGAGAGGCTAAGATAATGAAAACCACTAGAGAAGAAGTAGGCAATATATAAATGAAAATCACGCCAAGCAGGAAGAAGAGACACAAAGGAAGAGGAAAAAATGACCAAGGACAAGAGGAATACATAACAAAAGGGTCATTGTAGATGGCAAAACCATTAACGTAAAGAAAGGAACAAGGGTAATACGTCCAAAAAGGAGCCCGAGGGAATACAAAGTAATTAATACTCATAAACTAAAATTAATGAACGAGATTGCCCAACATCCATCTACACTAATTTGTAAGTGTTGATAATGATGTCTTAAGCGAAGCTACTGGATACCTCTAGAGTATATGAGGAAAGTATATAGCCAAATTTAACCAAGAAAAGTCCGTGAGCATCATAAATCTGAATAAAGGATTATTAATTCATGAAGTGAATATATAAAAAATGCACATTCTAGTTGCGAAACTTAAAATAAGAAAAGAATTGAAATATGAGCAGGTTATTTGTGAAAAATTGATAGCTAAATCAAGAAGGTAATTGAAAGAGGGGATTAAAGAAGTGCAGGTAATGTTAGAGGGATAAGTTAAACAAAAGCGGGAATATTACTTTTGCTTTGACTTGTAGCTTCACTCTTTATCAATCTCCACCCATCTTCATCCTCTTTAGCCTTCTCCCTACTGATCCCTCTTCCAATACCTCCTCTTCCTCCTCCCCGCATTACAATAATTCCGAAATTCCCCCTTAACTCTTCCTCGCTCTCCACCCCTTAATCCCCTCTATACTTATGTTCACCTAATTTCATTCAGGTTCCCTCCTTCCCATCCTCCTGCCCCTTTCTCCAATCATCTACACCCTCCCTCCATTCTGATTCCCTATCACTCTCCATTCGGTCTTCCCCCATAGTATATGTTTACCAAATCCTCCCCCTCCTACGTAATCCTCCTGTTCCCTCCCTGTCTCCTCACCAGAATGATTAAGATCCCAATCGTTGCGCTGTTTCCCTTCCCCTTAATGCTACTAACAAAAATCTGTAATTTTCTATCGGTGCTTAGATTTCCCATTCCCTTCCCTTTCCTTCCCTCTCTCTCCCTCTCCCCTTTCCTTCCCTCTCTCTCCCTACTCCCTACTTTTATCCTTCCCACCTTCTCTCTCTCCCCCCGTCATCTTATTTTCAACTAATCATCTTTATATATCTCACTATATACTACTTCTCAACCTACTCGTACTCCCACTATACTTATCGCTCCAATTTATCAACTTTAAATAATATAACTAATATCAAACATATAATCCCCCAACTTATTTATAAATATCTTTATATATATTAATTCTATCAACCCTCCTATAATCTATATACCAGGCTCTCATATATAATAATACTACTACTACACTATATATACTAAAACTTAACCATAGAGTACCATATATATAATATATATTCCCTTAATTTCTTAATATATATACTATATGCTAGCAACATACCTAAAATATATACATCATATCCTATCTATATTAAATATATATCATACTATACTATATCTACCGATCTACTCCTATATCAAATCCTTATATCCTATATCTATACACCTCCTAAATCATATATTAAATATCTATACTACTAAATATTATATCCCGTTACAAATACTAAACATCTTATTATATCTTATACCCTATATTAGATATTACCAATTATATATCCTACCTACCTTTAACTTAATTAATCATTATATAACAGTCTCATATCCATCACTCATATATTAAGTATCAATATATATACAATACTCATCTAAACATCTATTCCTTCTACCCTATATTACTATTCCTAATACTAGTATCTAAATCAGAGAAATCCCATTCCGCTCCTACTATAATAAAATAATAAAGTTACCCTCGGTAAAATTGCGATCTCTGCATACATACCCCTTCCTTCCTAGCCACCTATCCCCCATGCAACTCCCTCTACTTATCTATACTCTCTTACTCTCTCCTCTCCCCTCTTCCTTCTCTTCTCTTCTCTTCTCTTCCATACTTCATCTTCTTCTTCTCTTCTCTGCTCTTCTCCTCCTCTTCTCTCCTCTCTCTCCTCTCCTCTCCTCTTCCTCTCGCTCTTCTCTTCTTCTCTCTTTTCTCTTCTCTTCTCTTCTCTTCTTCTTCTCCTCTCTCCTCTCCTCTCCTCTCCTCTCCTCTCCTCTCTCTCTCTCTCTCCTCTCTCATCTCCTCTCTCTCCTCTCTCTCCTCTCCTCATTCCTCTCCTCTCCTCTCCTTCTCTCTCTC
>NW_020872889.1:375827-382395 GCF_003789085.1 Penaeus vannamei
GAAGGAGAAGCAAAGGGATATATTATAAACGTTAGCGAATGCGAATGAGAAACGGAGAGACTCGAACAGCGGAGGGGAGAGACGGAGAGACGAAGCAGCAAGGAAGGAGGAGGAAGCAGAGAATAGGTTGGAGAGGCGTGAAGGCGGCCGGGGGAGTGGGCGGGGTATGGAGATGCCCATATTTTGGTCATTGGCACGAGTTTGGAAGGAAGGAGTATGGGTGGGGGAGGGTGGGGCGGGTGGGTAGGGATGACTGACGGGAGGGGGGGGATGGGAAGGGAGAGGGGAAAGGGGGTAGCCTATGTGGCACAAGGCATCACAAGACTTGGGCGTATGTGCATGGGCGTAGGAATGCGGTCAGGGCGCTGAAAAAACTGTTTTATAACTGTTATTTAATGAAATTATTATAGTTGTTATTGTTAGTGTTGCTGCTGTTATTTGCGTGGTCTTTATCTGACCACCAGCCGCCGTGCCAGACGGGCACGTGAGGAGCGAGGACGTCATTTGATTTCGAAAGCGAGGGCCGCAGGGGAGGGAATGTCGTTGCGTTCGCTGCGTCAGCGCCCGAGAGCGGACGCGTCCGGCTGAAACTGTATATCGCAAATGAAGTTTCGGGTCAGCCAGCTACCGCCACCTCCTCCAATGCCGCCGCTGCCGCTACCGCTACCACCACCGCGAGACGCTGATGCTGGTGCCGGTGCGGTGTCTCCATCCCTCCCCCCCTCTCTCCGGGAGATGAGTGCGGCGGCGGCGGCGGTGCGTTGCGGGAGCGGTCCGTCGCTATGGCAACCACGAACATGGCGGAGGGACCACGACGCTGCCCGCTCGCGGCAGGGCTCAGCTCGCCTGGCCCAGTGTGACGTAGTTGCTTGGGTGGCTTCGGTGGAGAGGGACGGACCGTGAGAGAAATTTTTAGTCGAAAAGAGTTTTAAGCAGTTTGTTTTTTTATCTTTTTTTTGCCCTCGGTCTTCTTGAGGGGAATTGTTTCCTCCTTCCGGAGGCTCTTGCTAGTCTAAGTTTCGCGGGACAGTGGAATGGGTGTATGCGGTCCCCGGACTGGAATATGAAAGACACGAAAAGGTAAGCAAGTTTCTTTCATTCCTCCACACACACACACACGCCCTTTATCTCCGTCGTAAGATGAGAGCGAATTGAGTGAGTGAGGGAGTGAATGAGTCGGTTGTGAGGCAGTATGTGTGTGTGTTACGTGGCCACGGGCGAGTCCTGACTGTTATGGTTTCAGCGGGTCACCGCATGATCAGCTGTTGATGTGTTGGGGAGTGCTCGCTCTCCCTTTCCATCCTTCTCCCTCTTTTTACTCCCTGTCTCCCTCCTATGTTTTCAACTTGCAGTGTTGTTTTCCTCTCCTTCCAACTGTTCTGCCTCTCCCTCACTCCCTCATGTGTTTGTGCGTATCTCTATGCCTCCCGGACGTAGAGAGAGAGAGAGAGAGAGAGAGAGAGAGAGAGAGAGAGAGAGAGAGAGAGAGAGAGAGAGAGAGAGAGAGAGAGAGAGAGAGAGAGAGGAAGGGGGGAGGGGGTAGTGTCACATGGTGTGGTTGGTGTTACAGAGCCGGCTTGGAATGCTGAGCAGAGTGGAGGTGGATGATGATGATGATAATGATGGTGATAATGGCGATGATGATATTCATATTGATGGAGAGGAGGAGGGGAATTAAGTAGTCGATGAACCAGAACGTGGAGGTGTAGAGGGAATCAAAAGAAGTGGAGACGTGGAAGAAGGGAGGACGGAGAGAGAGAGAGAGAGAGAGAGAGAGAGAGAGAGAGAGAGAGAGAGAGAGAGAGAGAGAGAGAGAGAGGAGAGAGAGAGAGAGAGAGAGAGAGAGAAGGCAGTGGAGTTTCTCACGTGGAGTGTTGATGATCTGGGCACTTTTGGCGATGGGCACAGGCATGGGGAGAGGTGCAACGGGGGAGACGTTGATAGGGAATGCAGGCGAAACAAGTGGAGAGAAAACTAAAGTGAAGGAAGAGAGGAAGAGGAGAAGAAAGATAAAGAAGTGTAGATAGTAGTACAAGGGGGATTAGAAGTGCATGAGCGGGGACGTATGAACGGGAATGATAAAGATGATGATGATGATAAGATGGAAGAGAGAAGAGAGAAGGAGAGTGAAGGAGGAGGAAGAGGAAGGGAGTGTGAACCGCTGGAGCAACAGCAACAGCAGCAGCGTGAAAGGAACCAACAAGAGCCCCGCTGTAACGCCAACACAGCTGATCTCTCGACGTATTTAGAGTGCGAGGTGACGATCAGGGCCACGCAACCCCCCCCCCCATCCCCCCATTCCCTCACTCCCGCACTCACTCCGCTCTTCAACACTTTTCGTTCTTCTCTCTCTTTTCTAGACTCTCTTCTCTCTTCGTTTATGTATTTCCTCTGTCCGTAGATGCTATATGTTTGTCTATCTCTCCCCGTGGTTGTTTGTCTGTCTGTGTACACCTGTCTATTCTTTTTCCCCTCCCTTCTCCCCTGTCTATCTGTCATTCTTACTCTTTGCCTTTCCTTATCACCACACCGCCCTCTCTTTCTCTTACTCTCTCTCCCACTCTCCATCTCCCCTTCCATCTCCCACTCCCCTCCCCCACCCTCCTCATTCTCTTTAACGCCCTCTTTCTGTTACCCTTTCCCTCTCCTCCCACTCTCTTTCCCTCCGCCTCTCCTCCCTTCCAACCACCCTCTTCACTCTCCTCACACGCCTTTCTCTTTGCCCTCTCCTTCTCCCCCACACTCCTCATTTTCCCTCACGCCCTCCTCTTTCTCTTAACCTCTCCCTCTCCATCTCCCACTCTTTTTCCCTCGCCTTCTGACTCCCTTCTCCTCTCCTTCTGACTCTCCCTCTGAATCCCCTTCTCCCTCTCCGTCTCCCACTCCTTCTGACTCTCATCCCTCTCCTTCTCCCTCTCCTCCCTCTCCTTCTGATTCTCCTCCCCCTCCTTCCCCCACTCCTTCTGACTCTCATCCCTCTCCTTCTCCCTCTCCTCCCACTCCTTCTTCCTCTCCTCCCTCTCCTTCTGATTCTCCTCCCCCTCCTTCCCCCACTCCTTCCCCCTCTCCTTCTGACTCTCATCCCTCTCCTTCTCCCACTCCTTATCCCTCTCCTCCCACTCCTTCTTCCTCTCCTCCCTCTCCTTCTCCCTCTCCTTCTCCGCGTACTGGAAGCTGCTTTGATTTAAGACACTGGAGGTTGTTTGAAGGGCCGGGAGAGGATTGCAGGGTCTACGCCTTCGTGTTCTTCGGGTTTGTTGTTGTTATTGTTGTTGTCTTTGTTCGTGTTGTTTCAAGTGCTCTTTTCGGGAGTTCTTATTTGGTTCTTGTTATCGTGGCGTGCGTGTGCTTCTTTCGGTATGCTGCTTCTCCTGTTCCTCTCTTGTGTCTTGTTCTTGTTTTCTTTCTCTCTATCTCTCTATCTATCTATCTATCTATCTCTATTCTCTCGTCCCTCTCTCTTCTCTCTCTTTCTCTTTTCCTCACCCTCCCCAGTACCCATACTTCACTTGCTTATCTCCAGGAGTCAGTAGCATAAGTAGTCAACTCTCATTTACTCTTCCCCACCCATCTCCTCTCCTCTCCTTATCTCCCTTCCCCCCCCCCATTCCCTTCCATTTCTCACCCCTTTGCTCTCTCCCGTACTCTCAACCCTTCTTCCTATTCGCCCCCAACCCCCCTTCCCCTTCTCTCTTCCTTGTCCCTCCCTCTAAGCCTCTATCCTTCCTCCCCCCCCTTTTCCCCCCCCCCCTTCCTATCCCCTGATCCTCAGCTCCACCTCTCTCCTTGCTTCTCCCTCTTCCCTTTCCCCTTCCTCTTCCCTCTCGTCCTCCCTCTCCCCCTCCCTTCCCTTCCCCTCCCCTATTCCTTCTCCCTCCTCTCCCGCCTTCCCCTCTCCCCTCCCTTCCCTCTCCCCCTCCCTTCCCCTCTCCTCTCCCCTTCCCTCCCCCTTCCCTTCCCTTCCCCTTCCCCTTCTCCCTCTCCCTCTCCCCTCCCCTCGTAATCGGGGCAGTTATGATAAGGTGTGGGCAGACAGGTGAAGGACTCGATAAGAAGCAAATGAAGTTCATTTTGTTTTCATCGTGGCAATCGTGTTCGAATTTTTATTATTATAGGAAGGGGCGTGGGGGGGGGATTTTGAATGATGTATGTGCATGTCTGTCTGTCTGTCTCTCTTGTTCGTTCGTGTCAGTGTCAGTGTGTGTGTGTTGTGTTGTGAATATTTGCGTCTGGATAGATTTGTTTATATTTGTTTTCCGTTTGTTTTGGAGTTTTGCTCGTGCGCATGCGTGTGATTGCGTGTTTGCGTGCGTCCCTTCCTGCGTGGGCGGCGGGCGGCTCCGCGGTATTCACATGTGCGTGGGTTTGCTTTTGACGTGTGTGTGCGTGTGTGTGTGTGTGTGTGTGGTGTGAGGGATAGGTGTCCACACTGCTCGCTGTGGCTCTAGTGTTTTGCGTTCGGCTGTGTTCGGATGCGTGGGTGGAATCGATGGAGAGGGTTCAGGGCTACGGTGGGTTTGATGGGCGGTGTTGATTTGACTGTGTTCGGTTGCTCTTTCTCGTAAGGAGAGGGAGAGGGAGAAAGAAGGAGAGCGGTTATCTGGTTGTTTCCTTTCGGCTTCGTTCGTTTCCTTTCGCTCTTGTCCCTCTTCGCGTTGGTGTTCGTGCCGGTCTGGCCTTTCTCTCTTTCTCTCTCTTTCTCCCTCACTCTTTCTCTCTTTCTTCTCTCTTCTCCCTCTCTCTCCTCTCTCTCCTCTCTCTCCTCTCTCTCTTCTCTCTCTTCTCTTCTCTCTCTTCTCTCTCTCTCTCTTCTCTTCTCTTCTCTCTCTTCTCTTCTCTTCTCTCTTCTTCTCTTCTCTTCTCTTCTCTTCTCTCTTCTCTTCTTTCTCTCTTCTTCTCTTCTCTTCTCTTCTCTTCTCTTCTCTTCTCTTCTCTTCTCTTCTCTTCTCTTCTTCTTCTTCTTCTCTTCTCTTCTCTTCTCTCTTCTCTCTCTCTCTTCTCTTCTCTTCTCTCTCTTCTCTTCTCTTCTCTTCTCTTCTTTTCTTCTTTCTTCTCTTCTCTTCTCTTCTCTTCTCTTCTCTTCTCTTCTCTCTTCTCTTCTCTCTTCTTCTTCTCTTTCTTTCTTCTCTTCTCTTCTCTCTTCTCTTCTCTTCTCTCTCTCTTTTCTCTTCTCTTCTCTCTCTCTCACTCACTCACTCACTCACTCACCTCTTTTGCATCTATCTATGTATTTATCTGTTTGTCTCACTCGCTCTCTCTGGTTGAGAAATCGAAGTAGAAAAAGAAGTAAAAAGGATGGCAAAGAGAGAAAGAAGATAAGTAGAGTAGGGGAAAAAGATAAACAAAAGAAAGTTTGAAAACAGGAAAAAAAGAAAAGCCGTAAGAAATCTCGCAAGTTACGTGGACTTGTAGTTACATCATTTTTTTTTTTATTTTTAATGTTTTTATTTTTTTCGAGTTTCAGTCTTGGCGGTTATCTTTTTTATCATCGCTGCCCCGCTTATCTTCTGGCTGGTAGACGATAGCTCGTTAAATGGACGGCACGAAAATGCTTCGCTTGATGAGGAAGTTTTTAAACATGTGATTGATAGCGATGGATAAGAGGGGGGAGGGGGCTTGTAGTTTTTATTTTTTTTTTTCCGTTTGTATCCCTTTCTTTTTTCTCTTTGGAATTTTTTTTTTCACTTTCGCTCGCTACTCCGCCAGTTTCTTCTCCTCTCCCTCTCCCTTTCTCTTCCCCCTTTCCCCTTCTAACCACCCTCCCCATGACTCACTCTGCTCCCTCCCCTCCCTCCCCCTCTTTTTCTCTCTCTGATTAAAACACTGAGTCAAGGTAAGGTATCATATAGAGTGGAGGAGGGGTGGGGGGGAGGGGAGGGGAGGGGGTAAATATATAGGAGATTTAGAGGGTTTGATAGTGGTGGCAGGAGGGAGTGGGGGGCGGCAAGGGAGAGAGGGAGAGAAGAATGGGTAGAAAGAGAAGGGGGATGGATGGAGGGGAGGGGGTACTGGGGTATGGGTGTGATGGCTGCGGCGTGTTAGAGATGTGTATTGTTATTGTTGTTGTCATCTTTGTTTACTACTCTCTTTTAATTGTCATTCTTACGGCTGGGTGTGTTTGTTGTAGTACTAGTAGTAAGTAGTGGCGGTGGTGATGGTGATAATAACATTAGTAGTAATAGTAAAGTTGGTATTTTATTCATTGTTTAAAGAACACTGTCAAACTGTTTGTCGTCGCTGTTTATCGAGATCCACACATTAATATTGTTTTAGTTATTGTTATCCGATAAAGTTATAATATATTTCGTTCATTGTTGCAGTTGGCGTTGGTGAGGCCGTATTAAATAACATGTTTGGCCTCCTTTTTCTCCTCCTCCTTTTCATTGGTTGGAAATGAGGGAGAGAAACTTGAAAGAAGGATAAGAATGATAGGAGAGGGGTAGAGATAGGGGTGAGAGAGAGAGAGAGGAGAATACATGAAGAAGATGACAGAGAGAAGGAAAGGAAAGTGCAGAGAGTAGGACATTGGAACAGCGAGAGAGAGAGAGAGAGAGAGAGAGAGGGAGAG
>NW_020872889.1:386543-391543 GCF_003789085.1 Penaeus vannamei
ATGAGATAATGATGAGTTATAACAACAATTGGAATAACAGCTAGTTTTAACAGCGATGGTTGTATTAACAAGGTTGTAGCAAGGTATGTTGTTGAAAAAAATGTAAATACTTCAACAGGTAGATTTTTTTTCTACCAGAGTTATCGGATTATTTGAATTTACATAAAGTTCCCAGAATCAAAACATGTCACAAATAATTGTGTGTATGTATGGATGAAGAGAGTAGGTGTCTTTGTGTAATGTGTGTGTGGTGTGTGTGTGTGTGTGTGTGTGTGTGTGTGTGTGTGTGTGTGTGTGTGTGTGTGTGTGTGTGTGTGTGTGTGTGTGTGTGTGTGTGTGTGTGTGTGTGTGTGTGTGTGTGTGTGAAAGAGAGAGAAGAGAGAGAGAGAGAGAGAGAGAGAGAGAGAGAGAGAGAGAGAGAGAGAGAGAGAGAGAGGAGGAGAGAGAGAGAGAGGAGGGGGAGGATAGAGAGAGAGAGGGAGAGAGAAGAGGAAAAGAAAGAGAGAGAGAGAAGAGATAGAGATAGAGAGAGAGAGAGAGAGAGAGAGAGAGAGAGAGAGAGAGAGAGAGAGAGAGAGAGAGAGAGGAGAGAGAGAGAGAGAGAGAGAGAGAGAGAGGGAGAGAGAGAGGAGAGAGAGAGAGAGAGAGAGAGAGAGAGAGAGAGAGAGAGAGAGAGAGAGAGAGAGAGAGAGAGAGAGAGAGAGAGAGAGAGAGAGAGCGAGAGGTAGAGAGATGAGAGAGGGAGAGAGAGAGAGGGAGAGAGAGAGAGAGAGAGAGAGAGAGAGAGAGAGAGAGAGAGAGAGAGAGAGGAGAGAGAGAGAGAGAGAGAGAGAGAGAGAGAGAGAGAGAGAGAGAGAGAGAGAGAGAGAGAGAGAGAGAGAGAGAGAGAGAGAGAGAGAGAGAGAGAGAGAGAGAGAGAGAGAGAGAGAAAGAAAGAAAGAGAGGGGCGGATTCTATGTTCAACAGAGAATTCTTTATAACAAGATTTCCGAGCTTTTCGAGTAGCAATGATATCCAAAATAGGCCTAAGATCGTGTCCTCATCAGCATTCAGTAGAGGATGCCTGGAAAAAAATGTCTGTTTTATTGTTATTGTTCACAGGTTATAAATGTCACATAAGTTTGTTTTTCTATTGTTGTTTTCTTTATAAATACAGCATGGGAAATCTCAGCGACTATATTTTCTTACTTTTTTTCAATCATATTTTCACCTCTAGTTTGTCAGGCAAGAAACGTGAAAAATTCCTCCTTATTCTCGAAATACAGAAACTAATACGCTATAACATCACCATTTTCCAACACTCAGAATTCCCTCATCACACTCGACACGCAAAAAGAAAGTATGCTTTCCTTCACCACTTTATGACACAGAGAAGAAAACGCACACACTCGTAACACAGGAAGCAATAAGGCTACGACTTCAGCACTTCATAACATACAGAACCTGAACTGCAATGGCACACTCGTCCATTTTGCAACTCGCCCGAGCCTCCAGGCCAAGTCATCATCTGAACTTCTCCCTCAAACTCTAACTCGCCGGGTATAATACAGCAAAGAGTTCTCCCTCTGCGGCCAAACTACTTTTACGTTGAGTCGAAAGGACGTGG
Organism: Penaeus vannamei; assembly: GCF_003789085.1. NCBI lineage: Eukaryota > Metazoa > Arthropoda > Malacostraca > Decapoda > Penaeidae > Penaeus > Penaeus vannamei. The sequence continues at coordinate 388,150 of NW_020872889.1, forward strand.
GAATGAATTTCCAGAGGACCTATTTTTGGAAATGGTAAGTGAATGATAATGGTAAGGCCACATGAATGAAAAGTTCGTGTTTTGCGTTCGGGCATAAGTGAAAACTGATGAGGATATTTTTCATTATTTATTATTTATTTCTACAAAGAAATAAAGAGGAGAACAACAGCTTTTCAAAGTCATCAAATCATCTTCCTAATTCTTGTGGGTAATCAAGACACTTTTCATTATCTATTAGTAAAAGTATTCTCTATATAAAGCATGATTAGAGAACAGCTTTTCAAAGGCATCAAATCTCATTTTGGGGGGAATAATTAAATTTATTGAAGATGATTTTCTTTTTTTGGGGGGGGGGGGGCGTTTTCTGAACCTACGGGCGGTGGACGCAAAGAAGAAACTTTTCATTGCCATTATCATCATCGTTATCGTCATTGTTACCGTTATTTTCATTATCCACATAATATGTGTGTGTGTGTTGTACATATTATACCGGTTCTGTGAGTCATAGGTACCACGATAGGCTGTTTTGGGCCCAACCTGGGATATATATATATATATATACATATATATATATATATATATATATATATATATATATATATATATATATATATATATATATATATATATATATATATATATTATATCACCAGCGTACCAAGTTCTATAATAAGGGAAATGTAATTATGCAGATATGGTCATTATAGTCTCATTCTTATAAAAACAATGACTATACATTAGAGCTCCTAACTTTACCCAAATTAACCACCTTTGTAGTGTTTTCTTCCTTTAGAGGTACTCAAGGATGACCTTCGGATAAAAGTATCAGCTACACCAAAGGTCCCGCTGACACCCTTTACATTGTAATGGATCCGGTTTTATAGTTTTGAGTTTCGTTTCACCCGAGATAAGTATTATAGTTGGCAAAAGTAAATACTCAAATGAAAGAAAAAATACTTTTAAGAGTAATCTCACTAAGTAAAAGAAAACAGCTAATCACACAAGAGAACAAATACATATAAAACAATATACAACAAAATAAAAAGGTGCACACACCATATTCAACCTCTCTGAAATGAAATAAAAGCAAAAATATATTAAAAGTCTCGGGTGAATTGGATATAAAATGACCAAATGAAGTGTCAAACGGCAAACATAACACTACGGGAGGTGGCCAGCTGCATCAATAAAACGCGAAACAGAAGAGGCCGCAGCGAAAGCCTATGGGAACGCTTAACAAAAACAAAACATGTAAACAAAAGTGTTGGCTGCTGGTAATTGAAACAACACGAAAATAGAGAGATTCGATAAGTTTTGTAAAAATTAAAAGTTATGCAGCTGATATCCCTTGTAGATTTATCCAAAAGAAGTGACATAAAATGAAACAAATTGTAAGACGACTATAAAGTGCGAGATGTGTATTAAGCAGTGCAAAACAATGAAAATGTGTGTGTGTGTGTGTGTGTCAATATATACATATATATATATATATATATATATATATATATATATATATATATATATATATATATTATATATTATATATATATATATATATATATATATATATATATATATATATATATATATTATATATATATATATATATGTATATATATATATATATATATATATATATATATATATATATATATATATATATTATATATATATATATATATATATATATATATATATATATATATATAATATATATATATATATATATATATATTATATATATATATATAATATATATATATATATATATATATTATATATACATAAATATTATATATAATATATATATATATATATATATATATATATATATATATATATATATATATATATATATATATATATATATATATATATGTATGTATGTATGCATATACATGCGTGTGTGTGTGTGTGTGTGTGTGTGTGTGTGTGTGTGTGTGTGTGTGTGTGTGTGTGTGTGTGTGTGTGTGTGTGTGATATGTATCATGTAATATAAAGTCAGAGATTTAAAAGGAAGCCTTTAATGCCCTTTTTACTTATTCTGCCTCACATCTAGTAAGAGCTTCTCAAAAGATGCCTTTTGTTACATGACGCTCATTTTCCGGTGACAGTATTTGAACAAAATCGCCTTATTACGTCATCTTCAGCATCATTATCGAGATCGTCTTGCAGTTTTTAGGTTTTTTTCGGCCGAATTAGTCATATGAAACTAGAAACAGGAATTTTGAGGAATTGTCGAAAAAAATAATCAATTTAATTATCATTTCCTTTCTATTCTTTAAGGAAATCAGATATGCTGTCGATAAAAATTTGATCGCATTATTGCTGAAAGAAAGGAAAAGCAGTTTTCACAAAGATTTTTTTTTTTTTTTTTTTTTTTAACCTTTCTAACAGAAATTTAAAAAAAAAAGATAATGGACTCACCGCTAAAAATCGAGATTCCTGGATCTCCCACATAGAATGTAATTGTTCACTTTCGAAAAATAACTGGAAATCGGATAAATTCGGTAGCGGTTCCCTTTAACAGTACTGAAAGTTCACATTTATTACAAATCTTAACGTGGCGTACATCTCCTACTCCCTCTCCTCCCTTCCTTCCTCTGTGCCGTGTGTGTGTGTCCTGTCCTGCTGTGTGTGTGTGTGTGTGTGTGTGTGTGTGTGTGTGTGTGTGTGTGTGTTGTGTGTGTGCTCTGTATCTAAACCTTATTACGTCGCTCAAAAAGAATATTAGATACTTTCGACAATGTTCCTCCCCCCATTTATACAAACAAACGCCTGCACGTTGAAACAAGGCATTATTCGCCACCACATGAATATAAAGACGATTTTCCTATTTTTTATTAGGCAAATACTCCAAAGACTAACGAAGCGTTAGCGATGTCTAAATGCCCTGAAAAATTGTTCAATGGTTCAGAATAAACACTGCTAAGCCTAACAGGCCTGTTGTAAAATATGTCTGGCTTGAAAATCATCTGGTTTGCAATTCACGCATACATATAATCTCTATTCTCGTTGTTCTTACCGCAATTTCTTGCGTAATTACGTCTTGGAATAAATAATAAGTTTGGTGGTGATCTAATTACTGTTATTTTTATTATTATCATCACTTTTGCTAGCTTCATTATCATTCATATATTCATTAATGCTACTACTGCTGGGGGTAATATTACAACAATACAAATATTTTTAGTAATACTGGTAATGATGATAATAGTTGTGATTGATAGTGATCGGTGATGGTAACAATAGTAGTTGTAAACTAAATAAATCATCATTTATCATTATCAATATATTAGTGTAGTACTATTGCTATTCACTGCTGCTATTATTGTTGCTGATTATTATTATTGTCATCATCATCATATTATTATTTATCATTAATTTTTTCATT
>NW_020872889.1:431543-436543 GCF_003789085.1 Penaeus vannamei
ATTACAATAATTACAGCTACAGCATTAGAATAATAAGTCTTCTGAAAAAATGCGTACTCTTTCGAAGAATCCCCCCCCCCCCCAACCCGTCCCAACTGTGGGACTACTAATATATATTTTTGAAGCTGTCAGTTTAAGAATAGCATTAAATTTTACAGATGACAGCTAAATTAAGTCTTCTCGGTAAAAAAAAAAAAAAATCCTGCTTTCACGAATCGTGTTCGGGATTTTTTTTTTTTTTTAACAAGCAAGTTTTTATTAGTCTCTCTGTTTATACCTCTCTGTCTTTATATCTCTCAAATTGTGTGTGAGTGTGTGTGTATGTGTCTGTGCGTTTGTGTTGTGTGTGTGTGTGTGTGTGAGAGAGAGAGAGAGAGAGAGAGAGAGAGAGAGAGAGAGAGAGAGAGAGAGAGAGAGAGAGAGAGAGAGAGAGAGGAGAGAGAGAGAGAGGAGAGAGAGAGGAGAGAGAGAGAGAGAGAGAGAGAGAGAGAGAGAGAGAGAGAGGAGAGAGAGAGAGAGAGAGAGAGAGAGAGAGAGAGAGAGAGAGAGAGAGAGAGAGAGAGAGAGAGAGAGAGAGAGAGAGAGAGAGAGCAAGCATGTGTATGTGTGGTTGTTTGTTTATGTGTGTGTCTGCGTGTGTGTTTATTTATTTATGTGTATGTGTGTGTGTGTTTGTTTATATGTGTGTATTCGTTTATATGTGTGTGTATGTGTTTGTTTGTTTATGTCTGTGTGTGAATTCGTGTGTATGATTTTGCGAATGAATAAAAACACACATGATTACGATCAAGATTATCCCGTTAGATTGCAAATTCAGACACGACCTGAAAAAGTGCAAAGCCAATGGCGAGAAAGCGCTAAATTGCCTCCAAAGCAGACTGCATAATTTCTAAGTGTAATTATAACCGCTGCTAATTGTGGATGTGTCTTTCTTTAAGCCTTAATTAAAAGGATTCCGCAGTACCGTGATGACTTTTTCTCTCCATTCTATTGAAGAAAGAAAGAAAGATGGAAAGAAAAGTAGTCTCTATGATCTAAGTCTTCACATCTGCCAAGGATTACTTCAGTCATCCCAGACGGTGTATTATAGTATAATGAGCCTCAACTATCGGGCAATTAAGAGTAATTATATAAATAAAAAGGAAAAAACTACGAAAAATAAATCACGTGTCATAATCAAATTTTCAGGGTTTAAGTTTTGAATTGGATGTAATTAAGTTCACTAATTATAATGGAGAATCGTATTGTATAGAAATTTATACGTTCAGACAGGCAAAATATATACCAGTAATCTTTATGTCATCCTATCATATGATGATACTTGTAGTTGCATTATTTAATGATGTTGATAGTGATGACGATGATGATAATTACTCTAACTGTAATGATACTTTGGATGTTGGTGATGAAAAAAAAGATAAAGACTTTGATAATGATGATAAAGATGATAATCATAATGAAATCGATGATTAAAGAAAACGATAAAATATAATGATCATAACAATAACAATAAAAAAAATAGATGAAAAAGATTATCATAATCATTATGAGGATAGGAGTAAGAATAATGGTCATAATACTAAAAATGATGATAATAATAATGATAATGATAAAGATGATGTTAAAGATCATTATAACAGTAGTGGTAATAAAACAAACATAATTCTAATAATGGTGATAAATGTAATAATAGTTATAAAGAAAGCAATAGTAATGATGATAACAGCAAGGATAACATAAACAACAACAGCAACAAAAACAACGATAATAATAACAATATCAATAATGATAATAATAATGATATTGATACTATGAATAATGATAATGATAGCTGGGTAGATATATAGTTAGATATATATGTATATATATGTAGATAGATAGATAGATAGATAGATAGATAGGTAATAACAATAATAATAATGGTAACAAAAACAATGGTAACGATATTGATATAGCTATCATCACTTTTGGTATAATTACTATTATTATTATTCCCATTATTGTTATCATTATTTTCGTTACCCGTATCAGTATAATTTTATTATCATTAAAAGTATCATTACAATTGACTTTATTACTATATTTTTATCACTGATATATATATATATATATATATATATATATATATATATATATATATATATATATATATATATATATATATATATATATATATATATATATATATTATATATATATATATATATATATTTACGTCTGCAACGACGAAGATACGGGAAACAAGTAGAAGAAAAAAACGAAAAAGGGAGCACGTAAGCCCAAAAAAGACCAAATAGGTAAATGTGAAACTTGGCGAGTCCCTCCAGTTATTTAGCAAATGAGCAAAACAATTTGAAGTAGGAAAAAGCAAAAAAGAGAACACATAAAAGAGAAAAATGACCACGTGACAAGGGTAAAATACGAAACCTAGCGGGTCCCTCCGCCTCCGAGCCGTGCGAGCTCCGAGGTTCCAGTCACATCGCAGCGGTTCAACTCAGAGCTCAAGCTACGTCACGGAGGCTTCGGGAGCGCCAACGACACCCGCGTGCAACGTCCTCAGGGAAATGTGTCACTTTTCTCGCCCCGAAGTCGGGTTTGGACCAGCAGTAGGCACGCGGGCATGTTTCGCACCACCGCCATGTGACTCGAACCCCCGACTCTCACATTAGGAGTCAGGTGTTCTAACCACTGGGCTATGACGGTAGAAAATTTTAAAAGTGTAATTGGGGTTTATTAAGTGATGATAGCGTGTAGGCTGGGAATTTACATGTGTATGTCTATTGATGTGTGTGTGTGTGTGTGTGTGATGCATGTGTGTGTGCATGTTTATGCAAAACACACAAAGTTACCTAAAAAAAAAAAAAAAAAAAAAAAAAAATCGTAATGAATTCAAACATAAAAAAATGTGAATGCCTTACCTCCGCCAAAGAGGTCGTGTTTATGATAGCGTTGGTTAGTCTGTTGCTTAGTTGGTTTGCGGAAAAATACGTGTACAGAATGTTTAGCAGAGGTGTGTCTTAGCCCAGGTTAGATGCCCCTAAATGTTGGTGGTGATCCGGATCAGGGAATTTTGATGTAATTCCTCAAGTGTGAATATTTTTATTGTATCAAGGGTAGCTATTACCATTATTACCTTTATTACCACCTAAAAAAACTATGTTTACGGACGTCACCAGTGTCCCTGAGAAAGAGGTGATTTTAATGCCATTCTTCAAGTGTAAATTTTTATTGCATCAGTGATTGGCGGAGGCCTCTTTGTGTGCTACTATTGTGATTATTACTATCGTTATTGTTGTTATTTTTAATTGCTATTACTGTTATCACTTTATTGCTGTCATTATCATCATCATCGTTTTTATTGTTGTTATTATTATCATTTCTTTTTTAATTATTTATTATGATGATTGCTATTTTCATTCTATCATTATTAATATTGTGCTAATTATCATTTTTATTATCGTTATTATTTTCATTATTATCATTATCATTATTGTTATTAATATCATTATTAGTATCATCATTATTTCATTATTTATTATTGTTATTATCTTCATTATTGTTATTGTTATTATTATAATCAGTATCATCATTACTATTGTCATTATCATTATTGTTATCATTATTATTATTATTGTCATTATCATCATTATTGTTGTGTTATTACTTTTATCACTATTATTTTTATTTCATTATTGCTATTATTGTTATTATCTAATTATTATCATTATATTATTTGTCATCATCATCAGTATCATCATTGTTCTCATCATCATCGTTGTTATTGTTATTGTATAATTATTATTATTATTATTATTATTATTATTATTATTATTATTATTATTATCATTCTCATATTAAACTATTATCATCATGCCTTATTATTATTATTATCATTATCATTATTACTATTAATTATTATTATTATTATTATTATTATTATTATTATTATTATTATTATTATTATTATTATTATTATTATTATTATTCATTATTATTATCATTATTGTTATTATTATCATTGTTACTATCATAATCATTATCACTATCATTATCATTATAATCTGCATCATCATTACTATTGCCACTATCATAATTATTATTATTATAATAATATTTGTTTTTATTATTTTCATTATGATGATTATTATTATTCTCATTTTATTATCATTATTATTATCATTAGTATTATTATTATAATTATTATCATGATTGTTATCATTTCTATTATCATTATATTATCATTATTGTTATTATAATGATTAATACTACCATCATTATCATTATCATTATTATTGTTACTATTATCATCATTAATATTATTGTTATTATCATTACAATCAGTATCATCATTACTGTCATCATCATTATTATTATCATTACATTAATGTCATTATTATTATTACTAATATTATTGTCATTATTGTCAACAATATTATTGCTGTTATTTTCAGTATCATTGTCATTATTATTATTATTATTATTATAATGATAATGAAAATAACAATATTAATAGCAGTAATAACAGTGATGATAATGATGATGATAATGATTATCTCGATGATGATAAAATGATAAAAAATTATAATAATGATAATAATGATATAATAATAATAATGATAATAATGATAATATTATAATAATGACAATAACCATAATAATAAAGATAATAAATTAATAATAATAACCTTATTAAGATAGTAAGAATAATAGTAAGAATAATGATAGTAAATATAAAAGTCCCAATATTATTGATGATAATAATAATGATATAATAATGATACATTCATAATAAATAATAATAATTGATAATAATAATAATAATAATAATAATAATAATGATAATAATATTGATCATCATTATTATGATAATATTGATAATATGATAATAACATTGATGAAATAATAATAACAATAATAACTATAAGAACTAGTAATAACAACAACAACGAAACAATAATAATAATGGTAATGATAATGACAGTAAGAAAATTCTTCGTGGA
>NW_020872889.1:478816-486316 GCF_003789085.1 Penaeus vannamei
CAATTTTTTTAGATAATGAGGAAAAAAGACACTTTAAGTCTGCTTTCAAGAGGCTGTTTCTTCTCAGCCAGGGCTAGATAAGCACACTACTGTTTAGTGTGCACAACTTGGAGCAGGCACTCATCCCAGCATGAGGGATAGTCTGCCATGACATGATAGGATATTATCCCATCAGAAATTGGGGTTAATAATAAGGATAAAAGATAGAAAGAAAAGGAAATGGGGGAATCTCTTTACTTTACATCTGAATTGATGTTATATTTTTTGTCAGTAGAATTACAAGACCCTTTTTCTAAGGTTACAAAAAGTTTGAATAACCAAATTATATTTTCTTAGAAAGAATTATGATGGTAGGATTAACCAATCGTGTGCGAACGATTTCCAGCCAAGACTGAACCATTTCTTTTCTCTTCTTTTCCTTCCTACTTCCCCTCCGCAGCTGGTGCCGTCCCCATGGCTCCTTTGTATGTGCCCCCACAAAGGGTAGAAGTTCAGGGGGTTCAGTACGGTGCACAAGTTACGTCCACTGCGTATCCTCCCTTTGGAAATGGTGTGTTGCGTCGTATGAGACCAAATTCTTCTCTGGATAATTTGTTGCTGCTTGCCTGAAATGTTGTAGTGTATTGTGAAGCACTTGCTTTGTGAGAGATTTGTTATCCTCATTATCATTGTTGGTATTATTACTGTTATTATTTTATTGTTATTGTTATTATACTTAATGTTATTATCATCATTATTATTATTAGCGCTTATAGTTAGTGTTGTTCCTATATATTATTATCACCATAGTCATTGTCGTTTTGAGATTTTCATCTTTATTGGCATTACTACTTTTTCATTTTCATCACCACTACCATTTTTGTTGTCATAATCAGCATCTTTTTGAATTCGCAGAAGTTATAGAAGTAATTACTCTTGGTGTATTCAGCCAATTTAAAGATAGTGTTGCGCTATTAAAATGGCATTCCCTTTATAATTTTCCCTAAAGGGGGAAATGGGATTATATTCATGTTATATATATTTACTCATCAATCATCCTTTTTTTTTTCTTCTTCTTTTTCTTCTTCTTCTTCTTCTTCTTCTTCTATTTCTTTTATATTTATATAGGCTATCATTTTACATACTACTTTATCTCTTCTTTTTCTTTGTGTTATTAGGTTGTTTACTGTCTGCATGAACCTACCTATCAATAATGTTTAATTTATATTTAAGAATTGAGTTTCATGTACAAATTTTGTTTCTTCATAAATATCCGAGATGGAAGTTCACAGCACTGATGAAAAAGAGCAATAGAAAGGTGTAGATATTGAAGCATGAGCAAATTCACTTAAAAAGAAGTGCACAGTTATTTTTCCCTTATTTTATGTCTTTCTTTCTTTCCTTTCCCTCATTTTTGTTTTGTCTTTGTCTTTTTTCCAGGATTATATTTGATGATTTTTTTTTTTTTTTTTGGCTTATTTTGATCTCTGTATTCCACTCCAAATTGCACCAAATTGGATGATATATGCTTGGTTGTGCTGTGCTGCTAGTTTTTTGGTCATTCTATGCATCTGTAGTATGTTCTGTATGCACTAGTGCTATAAAGTATATGCTATTTTTTAATTGATTTTATCTATTTCCAGGAAAAGTCTATTCAGTATGATGTTTCATGATATATGTCTTATATGCTATTGTTTGTGATGTGATCAGTAAGGAGACTTGTTAATTCAAGGGCATCATTTCAGCTTTTTCTGTGTTATCAAGCACATCATTTCAGCTTTTTCTGTGTAGGGGAAGGCTGGTGAGTGAAGCAAGCAAAATCAGGTTTTGAGATGCTGCATACCCCCCTGAGAAAATTTTTAAAACTTAACTGTTCTAGAAGCAATTTTAAACTACAACCAGAGCTATAAAGGTGTAATTTAGGATGTGGCACTTAGGGGGGCTAGCTAGACCTTCTTGCTTCAATATAAACAGTGCTTGAAGTAGTGTATGGATTATTGACGAGTTCTTTTTATATGTGCTCTTTCTTGACCATCAGTGTCAAGTTTCGATATTACCATCATATTCATCATTAATTCTACTCTGTGCAGAGAGGGGAATGGAGTCTTCATCCTCTTTTGTTAGATCTTTATATATGGAAGATTTCTTTAGAACAATGAATGAAGGCAATTCCCATTTATTCAGTTCAAAGAATGCACTCTCATTCAGAGATATTTTCAGAACAGAAGGGTAAAATAGGGTATCTTTTTGGGCAGTACTTTGTAAATATATTGGAAATAAGTGATTCATTAATTAGTAAATAACATATTTTCTACTGTCAATTTTTTTATGAGATGTATATAATATGTATATATAATATATATATATATATATATATATATATATATATATATATATATATATATATATATATATATATATATATATATTATATTTCACATGTAACTATCTGCATTTTAATGTATCTTGTTTTTTTGTGTCTCCCTACATATTGATGTATCTATCCATTTCTTAAAGTTTGCCAATCTGCATTAGTTAGTCTCGGTATGTGATATGGCAGTATGTATCAATATGTGTGTGGGTGTGTATTTAGTTATTTACTCATCCCTTTTCAACTGAAGTTACAATAATGATTGTCTTTTTCTTATTCAGACCTAACATTAAGTTTTCTTTTCCAAGTAGCTGCCCCAACTGCTATTGTGACAACAGTGGTTCCTCTGGGATCGCAGTCAACGCACATGATCTGTCCACATTGCCATTCCGAGATAGACACTGCCACCAAAACCTCTCCGTCCGTGGTAGCATGGTTGTCTGGGTGCATTATTTGCATCCTAGGGTAAGTTCAGATTTATTTTTTTATTCTATTCAAATGGGAGTGTCTTATAGTTTGATATGTGTGAGGATGGGCATTTGTATAATGCAGTAGATTGATTAAAGTAGATTATTTTGCATTTTATATAAAGGACAGTTACCCAAGACTATTGATATGTATTTTCACCCCTTACCTGGTAGTTTTTTGATAAGAGTTTTCATAATACATAAATTTACATCCTGTGAGTGATTTCATGCGCATTCATGATTTTCCTGGTTGCTAACCTGTACTTTTATAGCTGGCTTACCTGCACCTCCTTGTTTTTCACCACTTTAACCTTTGTGTATGTTTCTGGCCAAATATTTCTTATCCCACCAAAGAACATCATTAATTTTGATAATATATTTTTTTTCTCTCTCTTTTTTTCCCTCCCACAGGTGCTGGCTTGGTTGCTGCCTTATTCCCTGCTGTATTAACGAGTGCATGAATGTCGAGCATAATTGCCCCAACTGCCAAGCTTTCCTGGGCAAATACAAAAGAGGATAGAAACCAGCATTTTAACCTTCCACACATCTCACTGTTAATGGTGGTTATTATGTGACAGTCAGTAGCAGACAGAGCAGATATATATAGAGATATATATATGTATAGTATATTTTTTTTCTCATTCTGCATATTTTATATTTTCAGTTTGAAATGAAAAGTTAGAAGGATTATGATGTTTTACACACATTCATGCATTGGTATCATTGATAGTTTTTTGGTTATTCTGCAATGTGCAATAGCCTTGCAATAGTAAGATATTAGAAAATGTGTGATGTGAATGGCTTCACTTTATGAATAAGGATTGCCATGATGAATTTTCTAATGTATGTATCCAGAAACAAAAATTTGTACTGCAACATCATATTAGATGTAGATTACTTATTTTAATAGGGAGATAGTAACTAAAATCTACAGCAGTAGCCTGCTGGTAGTAATGATTTTCATGGAGAATTAACAGTGAAGTTCAACTGTTTTCTAAATCTTATTTCATTATTACATGTTGGATGTAAAAAGAAGTTACAAATTAGGGTCCCAAACAAGTATTGATAGTTTATAGACATTTCACTTTCTTTAGACACAAATTTTATAAAGTATCAGATCTCTTTTAATACATGGAATGAAGAAGGAAGAAATATTTTAGATTAGGTAATCATGTTGGTATTACTTATTCTTCCATGCTTGTATATGAAGTGCCTTGCAGATGAGTTGATTTTGAATGGATATGCTCATCAGAATAGGAAAGGAAAGTTTACCCTTATTTTGCCTTTGCTATTACTTACTGTCACATATATTAAAGAATATTGTGCAAAGAGGAGTTTCGAATCTATTTGTGAAATAGGAAGTAGTTGCCAAAGTTTTGTTGCTCTCAAGACATGATTTCGTTGGTAACGTAATTCTGAATCTTAATACAGTATGTTCCATTAGATTAAAGCAGAAATAGGAAGTACGGTACCTCATCTTTTATCTCATTTTCAAGACTGTCATTTGTTATATGAAATCCAGACCATATAAGGAGTTATTTTTTTATTCATGGCAGTGTCATCTTAGCATTAGTTGAAGAGCAGTTATGTTGATATAGGTTGAAGAAGACTTTATTCTCAAATTTATTAGGTATTTTATATTTGTATCTTACATGTCCAATTGCATTTTATTTGCATTGATGCTAAACCAGAAAAGATTTTTTTTTTTTTTTTTTTTTTTTTTTTTTTTTTTTTTTTTATTATTTATTTATTGGTTTAGGATAATGTCATTGCATTTAAAAGACTCCATATATTTTGTGTTGTTTAGCTATAAACTTCAGTCACTCTACTATTTAAATGGCAGTAACAATGACTTTTGGGTTGTAAATTCTTCAGAACTTCAAGTAAAGGTTTTGACTGTTATACAATAAAGAAAAGCAGAGGATTTGATATTTATTAATTAGATTAATTAGAATGTTACTATATGCATAGGGGATTGTTCTCATTACTGAACCATTCACAAAATATTAATATGTGTGCATCATTAACATAAAAAGATTTATGAATTTGAAGTATTGGGAATTGCATTAAAACCTTTAAGAAGTAGAGCGTTTCTCTTTTGAAACTAAAGCGACACTAACGCCATGTATGAGTCTTCAGTAAGCTTTCAAAGGTGTTCAAGTATATGTATCAGTATTTCATGGAATCTCAAACAATATGAAATTAATAATGAAAATACAATGTGTTTTACAAGAAGTGTATGACATGCTGTATTTTGCATTATAAAGATTCAAGGTACAATATTAGTAGTATCTTCCAGTGTTTCAACATTTTCTTTGTTATATCATATACTTTAAACATTAGTCATTATTTTAATTGTTAGCAACCCACCATATACATTCTTGTTTTTAGATAACTAGGAATTGTTGAAACATTAAGATAGTACCAACAGATTTTTGAAACCTGACATTGTTATTGCTATTATTATTACTATAATTTTTATTTCTATTATTATGTCTATACTGTTGTTATTATTATTATTATTATTATTATTATTATTATTATGATGATGATAATTATTATTGTTGATTATTTTTCATTGTCATTATTGTGCCTGTTATTTGTTATTATTGTCATTATTATTAATTACAGATATCGGTGCTTTGTAGCTAATTATTAATAATAAGAAAGTGTACATTGGTTATCTTCATTTGTATTTTCTTACATTATGTAATTCTATATTATTATTATTATATTATTATATTATTATTATTATTATTATTATTATTATTATTATTATTATTATTATTATTATCATATTTCACATAAAGATTTGGTGCACTAAGTGGATTTACATGATGTAAACAAAGCTCATATATTTTCTAACATGGCTAATCTATGTAATATGGAACTTTTATACAATAGAATAATTGATATAGATATCAGTATCATCGCAGATTGTGTGATGAATAGACGGATGTTGCACAATTGAATTTACACAGTTTAAACCATGTTGACCACTATCATACAGGTTTTGTGTACCAAAATAGATAATTCTATATAGTTTTATTTCATCTCTGTAAACAAGTCATCTGTATCTTACTCATTAGACTGTAAGTCTTGTGCATGGTTCTTTTAAAACTGTATTCAGACACTTTTTATTTTTATTTTTTTTTCCTTAGCTGAATTAACCAAATATCTCAACCAGTGCCTAATTGGGAAATGGTATATAAGCCTATTTTTACGGTACTTTTCGAAGGCAGTGAAATAAATGTCTGTAGCCAGTATTAGCTTTCCTCCAAAAAAGAAAGTGCTTTTTGGTTTTATGTTCTGACTAAGTGCTCACTGGACGTATATTTCTTTTATATTTGATTTGCTCAGTGATGTGAGAATACCAGATATGAATTATATACTTCCTAGTTAGGCAATATTTACTTTTTAAGTGACTTCTTTATGCTAAGTAAAGGCTTGGAAACAATTTTAAAATGTTGCATATTAACAGACTTGTAAGCATATTATATGTGTTACCATCCATGTTTATGTTGAAAGTGACACCATGACACCAATAACGCAATACAAAATTGCAATGGAAGACTGTTTCATTATTTCCTTTCCCCCTTATTTGAAACTGATTTTAACCCACTGTTGCTGGGATGGTTACAATATGTGCCATGTCTACTGTGTCCCTCGTTTTATTGGTTTTTCTTTACGCAAAGATGGCTCAGCAAGTTCCTAATCACCAAGGAGTCATTTACTCTTCGTACTTAGTTCAACTGTTTACCCTTTTCCTTGTTTTTTGGAAAGATTATTTTTTATTTTTTATTGCTGTTAGTATTTTTAATAAAATTATAATGATCATAATGTCAACAACAATGATAATAACATGGGTACTAATAGCCTCTAGAGAAAAATATTTTTCCCGAAAACTTAAGGAAAGGGGAAATCAGCAGAGGACACGAAGACAAATTAATTGGCTTCTTGGTGGCAGAGCCTTTGTGGAGCCGTCTATGTGCAAACAAAATTCACAAAAGAAAACCACAGTATACAGTGTGATTACCCTGCAACAGTGGGTCAACTGCTTGATGTCAGATGACCCAAAGGCAGCTATTCCAAATTGAATCTCAATCTATTCTACATATATTCTTGGTTTATGTTAGTGTCATTTATCATTTGCTTAGTCAACTAGAGAAAAATGTGAGAAATAAATGCCAGTTCCCTGGTATTTTTCATGTTTAACAGGCAGAATATTTGGTGTTTACATTTTGAAAGTAATTTTCTTTTATATATACACTACATGCCTTTGTTATTTATAAGCAAGTACTGAAAATGAAAGAAAGGCAAATATTTGTTTGTTTTTTATTTATTTCCTCCTTTTCAGTGGAAAGGTTGTTGCTGTTTTTCATAAACTAGCTAGAAAGGAAGGGAATATTTTGAATTCATATGTTTAATATACAAAAACATGGGGACAGTTATATTAAATAATATAATGCAAGGAAATGTGTTAATACATTACTTAAAAGTGCTTAAACATAATGGCAATTGAAATGCTTTACAATGCTCTTTAAGGATTCTGATATATTGATAGGTATTATAGTTAAGCCATATTTCAGGGGTGGGTGTTAAACTCAAAATGCTTCACTGGTCAATTTTTGTTTCAGCTACCTTCTTAACAACCAATAAAGGCTCATAGCTGGCTTTCCTGGA
>NW_020872889.1:490718-500718 GCF_003789085.1 Penaeus vannamei
CACACACACACACACACACACACACACACACACACACACAGTCATATATATATATATATACTATATATATGTATATATGCATAGGTATACATATCTACACACATATATATAATGTTTTTTAATTTATATAACACTCATGGAAAAGAGGTAGTGTCTATGGTCTATGGAGTATCATCTTCCCTCCTGAGCACTTAAATTTCTCATTTCTCTCTCTTTCTGATCTAATTAATGAATATTGATTTTAAATCTTATATATCTAGTAAATCAGTCCTATAGTAGAATACACCAGATGGGAGAATTTTGCATCCAGAAAAACATCTGACTATCATCATGGTAAATAGCTTTCATCCATAGTCGATGAAGGGATGCAAACATTAAATCCCATTTTCTACGAATTTGCTGGGATGCTCATTTTCTCCTCTAACCCCTATCCATTCACCTTGCTTATCAGTATCGTGAATACCCCCCTACGCCTGAGCTGTAGAGGCAGAAGACGAAAAGTGAAGGGCACTTTGAAAAATTTATTGCACTAAATTGAAGAAATGATAACGATTCATGTTTGATATGATGACCATTTATCCCCCACGTTGTGTCAAAATATAGAAAAGCCAATTTACAAAATTATCATTATTATTATTATTATTTTTTTTTTTTTTTTTTTTTTACATTTTTATATTATTATGATGATTTATGCAATCCCTATTTGTAATAAAGGTTATTTTGAAAAGTAGCAAAAAAAAAAAAAAAAAAAAAAATGTAATGCCTTCTTTTATTTAAAGATTTGAAGGGTCTTGTAATCAACACACTCATGACAGGAGCCCCCGGCAGTATACCAAACCATGCAATGTGGTAAGAGTGGAGTTGCCTGCTCAAAATAAAAACTAGAAATGTAGGAAACAAACAATTACTCCACTCTCTGTGTGCAAGCCTACAGCATAAACAATTTTTTAGATAATGAGGAAAAAAGACACTTTAAGTCTGCTTTCAAGAGGCTGTTTCTTCTCAGCCAGGGCTAGATAAGCACACTACTGTTTAGTGTGCACAACTTGGAGCAGGCACTCATCCCAGCATGAGGGATAGTCTGCCATGACATGATAGGATATTATCCCATCAGAAATTGGGGTTAATAATAAGGATAAAAGATAGAAAGAAAAGGAAATGGGGGAATCTCTTTACTTTACATCTGAATTGATGTTATATTTTTTGTCAGTAGAATTACAAGACCCTTTTTCTAAGGTTACAAAAAGTTTGAATAACCAAATTATATTTTCTTAGAAAGAATTATGATGGTAGGATTAACCAATCGTGTGCGAACGATTTCCAGCCAAGACTGAACCATTTCTTTTCTCTTCTTTTCCTTCCTACTTCCCCTCCGCAGCTGGTGCCGTCCCCATGGCTCCTTTGTATGTGCCCCCACAAAGGGTAGAAGTTCAGGGGGTTCAGTACGGTGCACAAGTTACGTCCACTGCGTATCCTCCCTTTGGAAATGGTGTGTTGCGTCGTATGAGACCAAATTCTTCTCTGGATAATTTGTTGCTGCTTGCCTGAAATGTTGTAGTGTATTGTGAAGCACTTGCTTTGTGAGAGATTTGTTATCCTCATTATCATTGTTGGTATTATTACTGTTATTATTTTTATTGTTATTGTTATTATACTTAATGTTATTATCATCATTATTATTATTAGCGCTTATAGTTAGTGTTGTTCCTATCATTATTATTATCACCATAGTCATTGTCGTTTTTGAGATTTTCATCTTTATTGGCATTACTACTTTTTCATTTTCATCACCACTACCATTTTTGTTGTCATAATCAGCATCTTTTTGAATTCGCAGAAGTTATAGAAGTAATTACTCTTGGTGTATTCAGCCAATTTAAAGATAGTGTTGCGCTATTAAAATGGCATTCCCTTTATAATTTTCCCTAAAGGGGGAAATGGGATTATATTCGTGTTATATATATTTACTCATCAATCATCCTTTTTTTTTCTTCTTCTTTTTCTTCTTCTTCTTCTTCTTCTTCTTCTATTTCTTTTATATTTATATAGGCTATCATTTTACATACTACTTTATCTCTTCTTTTTCTTTGTGTTATTAGGTTGTTTACTGTCTGCATGAACCTACCTATCAATAATGTTTAATTTATATTTAAGAATTGAGTTTCATGTACAAATTTTGTTTCTTCATAAATATCCGAGATGGAAGTTCACAGCACTGATGAAAAAGAGCAATAGAAAGGTGTAGATATTGAAGCATGAGCAAATTCACTTAAAAAGAAGTGCACAGTTATTTTTCCCTTATTTTATGTCTTTCTTTCTTTCCTTTCCCTCATTTTTGTTTTGTCTTTGTCTTTTTTCCAGGATTATATTTGATGATTTTTTTTTTTTTTTTTTTTTTTTTTTTTTTTATTTTGATCTCTGTATTCCACTCCAAATTGCACCAAATTGGATGATATATGCTTGGTTGTGCTGTGCTGCTAGTTTTTTGGTCATTCTATGCATCTGTAGTATGTTCTGTATGCACTAGTGCTATAAAGTATATGCTATTTTTTAATTGATTTTATCTATTTCCAGGAAAAGTCTATTCAGTATGATGTTTCATGATATATGTCTTATATGCTATTGTTTGTGATGTGATCAGTAAGGAGACTTGTTAATATCAAGGGCATCATTTCAGCTTTTTCTGTGTTATCAAGCACATCATTTCAGCTTTTTCTGTGTAGGGGGAAGGCTGGTGAGTGAAGCAAGCAAAATCAGGTTTTGAGATGCTGCATACCCCCCTGAGAAAATTTTTAAAACTTAACTATTCTAGAAGCAATTTTAAACTACAACCAGAGCTATAAAGGTGTAATTTAGGGTGTGGCCCTTAGGGGGGCTAGCTAGACCTTCTTGCTTCAATATAAACAGTGCTTGAAGTAGTGTATGGATTATTGACGAGTTCTTTTTATATGTGCTCTTTCTTGACCATCAGTGTCAAGTTTCGATATTACCATCATATTCATCATTAATTCTACTCTGTGCAGAGAGGGGAATGGAGTCTTCATCCTCTTTTGTTAGATCTTTTATATATGGAAGATTTCTTTAGAACAATGAATGAAGGCAATTCCCATTTATTCAGTTCAAAGAATGCACTCTCATTCAGAGATATTTTCAGAACAGAAGGGTAAAATAGGGTATCTTTTTGGGCAGTACTTTGTAAATATATTGGAAATAAGTGATTCATTAATTAGTAAATAACATATTTTCTACTGTCAATTTTTTTATGAGATGTATATAATACGTATATTAATATATATATATATATATAATATATATAATATATATATATATATATATATATATATATATATATATATATATATATTTCACATGTAACTATCTGCATTTTAATGTATCTGTTTTTTTGTGTCTCCCTACATATTGATGTATCTATCCATTTCTTAAAGTTTGCCAATCTGCATTAGTTAGTCTCGGTATGTGATATGGCAGTATGTATCAATATGTGTGTGGGTGTGTATTTAGTTATTTACTCATCCCTTTTCAACTGAAGTTACAATAATGATTGTCTTTTTCTTATTCAGACCTAACATTAAGTTTTCTTTTCCAAGTAGCTGCCCCAACTGCTATTGTGACAACAGTGGTTCCTCTGGGATCGCAGTCAACGCACATGATCTGTCCACATTGCCATTCCGAGATAGACACTGCCACCAAAACCTCTCCGTCCGTGGTAGCATGGTTGTCTGGGTGCATTATTTGCATCCTAGGGTAAGTTCAGATTTATTTTTTTTATTCTATTCAAATGGGAGTGTCTTATAGTTTGATATGTGTGAGGATGGGCATTTGTATAATGCAGTAGATTGATTAAAGTAGATTATTTTGCATTTTATATAAAGGACGGTTACCCAGGACTATTGATATGTATTTTCACCCCTTACCTGGTAGTTTTTTTATAAGAGTTTTCATAATACATAAATTTACATCCTGTGAGTGATTTCATGCGCATTCATGATTTTCCTGGTTGCTAACCTGTACTTTTATAGCTGGCTTACCTGCACCTCCTTGTTTTTCACCACTTTAACCTTTGTGTATGTTTCTGGCCAAATATTTCTTATCCCACCAAAGAACATCATTAATTTTGATAATATATTTTTTTTCTCTCTCTTTTTTTCCCTCCCACAGGTGCTGGCTTGGTTGCTGCCTTATTCCCTGCTGTATTAACGAGTGCATGAATGTCGAGCATAATTGCCCCAACTGCCAAGCTTTCCTGGGCAAATACAAAAGAGGATAGAAACCAGCATTTTAACCTTCCACACATCTCACTGTTAATGGTGGTTATTATGTGACAGTCAGTAGCAGACAGAGCAGATATATATAGAGATATATATATGTATAGTATATTTATTTTTCTCATTCTGCATATTTTATATTTTCAGTTTGAAATGAAAAGTTAGAAGGATTATGATGTTTTACACACATTCATGCATTGGTATCATTGATAGTTTTTTGGTTATTCTGCAATGTGCAATAGCCTTGCAATAGTAAGATATTAGAAAATGTGTGATGTGAATGGCTTCACTTTATGAATAAGGATTGCCATAATGAATTTTCTAATGTATGTATCCAGAAACAAAAATTTGTACCGCAACATCATATTAGATGTAGATTACTTATTTTAATAGGAAGAAGATAGTAACTAAAATCTACAGCAGTAGCCTGCTGGTAGTAATGATTTTCATGGAGAATTAACAGTGAAGTTCAACTGTTTTCTAAATCTTATTTCATTATTACATGTTGGATGTAAAAAGAAGTTACAAATTAGGGTCCCAAACAAGTATTGATAGTTTATAGACATTTCACTTTCTTTAGACACAAATTTTATAAAGTATCAGATCTCTTTTAATACATGGAATGAAGAAGGAAGAAATATTTTAGATTAGGTAATCATGTTGGTATTACTTATTCTTCCATGCTTGTATATGAAGTGCCTTGCAGATGAGTTGATTTTGAATGGATATGCTCATCAGAATAGGAAAGGAAAGTTTACCCTTATTTTGCCTTTGCTATTACTTACTGTCACATATATTAAAGAATATTGTGCAAAGAGGAGTTTCGAATCTATTTGTGAAATAGGAAGTAGTTGCCAAAGTTTTGTTGCTCTCAAGACATGATTTCGTTGGTAACGTAATTCTGAATCTTATACAGTATGTTCCATTAGATTAAAGCAGAAATAGGAAGTACGGTACCTCATCTTTTATCTCATTTTCAAGACTGTCATTTGTTATATGAAATCCAGACCATATAAGGAGTTATTTTTTTATTCATGGCAGTGTCATCTTAGCATTAGTTGAAGAGCAGTTATGTTGATATAGGTTGAGAAGACTTTATTCTCAAATTTATTAGGTATTTTATATTTGTATCTTACATGTCCAATGCATTTATTTGCATTGATGCTAAACCCAGAAAAGATTTTTTTTTTTTTTTTTTTTTTTTTTTTTTTTTTTTTTATTATATTTATTGGTTTAGGATAATGTCATTGCATTTAAAAGACTCCATATATTTTGTGTTGTTTAGCTATAAACTTCAGTCACTCTACTATTTAAATGGCAGTAACAATGACTTTTGGGTTGTAAATTCTTCAGAACTTCAAGAAAAGGTTTTGACTGTTATACAATAAAGAAAAGCAGAGGATTTGATATTTATTAATTAGATTAATTAGAATGTTACTATATGCATAGGGGATTGTTCTCATTACTGAACCATTCACAAAATATTAATATGTGTGCATCATTAACATAAAAAGATTTATGAATTTGAAGTATTGGGAATTGCATTAAAACCTTTAAGAAGTAGAGCGTTTCTCTTTTGAAACTAAAGCGACACTAACGCCATGTATGAGTCTTCAGTAAGCTTTCAAAGGTGTTCAAGTATATGTATCAGTATTTCATGGAATCTCAAACAATATGAAATTAATAATGAAAATACAATGTGTGGTTTTACAAGAAGTGTATGACATGCTGTATTTTGCATTATAAAGATTCAAGGTACAATATTAGTAGTATCTTCCAGTGTTTCAACATTTTCTTTGTTATATCATATACTTTAAACATTAGTCATTATTTTTAATTGTTAGCAACCCACCATATACATCTTGTTTTTAGATAACTAGGAATTGTTGAAACATTAAGATAGTACCAACAGATTTTTGAAACCTGACATTGTTATTGCTATTATTATTACTATAATTTTTATTTCTATTATTATGTCTATACTGTTGTTATTATTATTATTATTATTATTATTATTATTATTATTATGATGATGATGATAATTATTATTGTTGATTATTTTTCATTGTCATTATTGTGCCTGTTATTTGTTATTATTGTCATTATTATTAATTACAGATATCGGTGCTTTGTAGCTAATTATTAATAATAAGAAAGTGTACATTGGTTATTTTCATTTGTATTTTCTTACATTATGTAATTCTAATATTATTATTATTATTATTATTATTATTATTATTATTATTATTATTATCATATTTCACATAAAGATTTGGTGCACTAAGTGGATTTACATGATGTAAACAAAGCTCATATATTTTCTAACATGGCTAATCTATGTAATATGAAACTTTTATACAATAGAATAATTGATATAGATATCAGTATCATCGCAGATTGTGTGATGAATAGACGGATGTTGCACAATTGAATTTACACAGTTTAACCATGTTGACCACTATCATACAGGTCTTTGTGTACCAAAATAGATAATTCTATATAGTTTTATTTCATCTCTGTAAACAAGTCATCTGTATCTTACTCATTAGACTGTAAGTCTTGTGCATGGTTCTTTTAAAACTGTATTCAGACACTTTTTATTTTTATTTTTTTTTCCTTAGCTGAATTAACCAAATATCTCAACCAGTGCCTAATTGGGAAATGGTATATAAGCCTATTTTTACGGTACTTTTCGAAGGCAGTGAAATAAATGTCTGTAGCCAGTATTAGCTTCCCTCCAAAAAAGAAAGTGCTTTTTGGTTTTATGTTCTGACTAAGTGCTCACTGGACGTATATTTCTTTTATATTTGATTTGCTCAGTGATGTGAGAATACCAGATATGAATTATATACTTCCTAGTTAGGCAATATTTACTTTTTAAGTGACTTCTTTATGCTAAGTAAAGGCTTGGAAACAATTTTAAAATGTTGCATATTAACAGACTTGTAAGCATATTATATGTGTTACCATCCATGTTTATGTTGAAAGTGACACCATGACACCAATAACGCAATACAAAATTGCAATGGAAGACTGTTTCATTATTTCCTTTCCCCCTTATTTGAAACTGATTTTAACCCACTGTTGCTGGGATGGTTACAATATGTGCCATGTCTACTGTGTCCTCGTTTATTGGTTTTCTTTACGCAAAGATGGCTCAGCAAGTTCCTAATCACCAAGGAGTCATTTACTCTTCGTACTTAGTTCAACTGTTTACCCTTTTCCTTGTTTTTTGGAAAGATTATTTTTTATTTTTTATTGCTGTTAGTATTTTTAATAAAATTATAATGATCATAATGTCAACAACAATGATAATAACATGGGTACTAATAGCCTCTAGAGAAAAATATTTTTCCCGAAAACTTAAGGAAAGGGGAAATCAGGGACACGAAGACAAATTAAATAATATTAAATATGGGGGTTGCTGTTTTTCATAAACTAGCTAGAAAGGAAGGGAATATTTTGAATTCATATGTTTAATATACAAAAACATGGGGACAGTTATATTAAATAATAAAATGCAAGGAAATGTGTTAATACATTACTTAAAAGTGCTTAAACATAATGGCAATTGAAATGCTTTACAATGCTCTTTAAGGATTCTGATATATTGATAGGTATTGATAGTTAAGCCATATTTCAGGGGTGTTAAACTCAAAATGCTTCACTGGCCAATTTTTGTTTCAGCTACCTTCTTAACAACCAATAAAGGCTCATAGCTGGCTTTCCTGGATTATGTTTTAGAAATGTGTGATGTGTGGCTGTACACAGAGTTTATTTTACTTATTATATTTTAAATGGTGAGGTTAATGGTAACAAAATATATCACATAATTTTCCTTTATGATGATCATAATTTCACAGGCAAATAATTCTTGTCAAAATGCTTATGACCATCCCGAGGGCATTCTTTCCATACTTTTAGAAAATAATACAGGCTGTTGATTGCCTCGAAAACTCTAGTAGAATAATCATGAAAAGTTATCAAAGGATCAGTATATGAAGAAAGTTGTATATGCATCATAATTTATGGTATCTACAAAGCAAATTTCTACCATGGTTAGTATGAAGGTATGGTATACCATACATCTTTTTTTTAATTATCTAAACACATCTTATTCTCATCTCCCATGCATTTGCACGAAATAAAAAATTGGGGAGAATGATGAAAACAGATCATAATGAAGATGGAAACTAATAATCTAACAGGTAACAGTGGCAAACATACTCATAATGATAAAAATATTTAAAGCATTAGCATCAGCTCCCCCTTTATTACAAGTCAGACAAGAAATTTTCATAATTTTATAGCCAACCAACTGGTGTACCCAGTGACAACCAAAGGATAAGCGATGATAATATTGACTTAGGTTCTGTTTCGACTCTCATGCAATAAACACATATAAGCTTCAAAAACGTTTACAACTTTATGATTCCCATTATCCTATTATTTTGGGGGAATGACATTTCCATTATATTTCTAAAGATTCTGTCGGTGCTACGGTAAATACTGAATATCCGACTTATCCTCATATTGTAAACCGTGAGCAACTACTGAATTCCAAGATAAAATGAGCCAGACCACCGACCGTCAGAGCGAATGACGCGTCCACGCAAGCACACACACACACACCTGAATCTGAATAATAGAATTTGTCTTTAAGCTGAACTCTATGCTCTCTCTTACTCTGTCTACATATCCCGTTCCGTAGTAGACTAATTAGCATGTTTTACTCTATGTATAGATATGACAATTTGTGAATTGGTCTACCACAAAGCGTTATACGGAGACAGTTAATGATAAATTGTATTATGACATCAGGCTGGCAGAAAGGCAGCGTTAGAGACAGAGACATATAGACATATAATGAAAGAGAGAGAGAGAGAGAGAGAGAGAGAGAGAGAGAGAGAGAGAGAGAGAGAGAGAGAGAGAGAGAGAGAGAGAGAGAGAGAGAGAGAGAGAGAGAGACAGACAGACAGACAGACAGACAGACAGACAGACAGACAGAGACAGACAGACAGAGACAGACAGACAGAGACAGAGAAGACAGACAGACAGAGAGAGACAGAAGACAGAGAGAGAGAGAGAGACAGACAGAGAGAGACAGACAGACAGACAGACAGACAGACAGACAGACAGAGCGAGAGAGAGAGAGAGAGAGAGAGAGAGAGAGAGAGAGAGAGAGAGAGAGAGAGAGAGAGAGAGAGAGAGAGAGAGAGAGAGAGAGAGAGAGAGAGAGAGAGAGAGAGAGAGAGAATGTGGCATCAGTGGTTGTAAATTGAGACCAAGGGACACTTTCAAACCCAGCGGCCAAACAGACTGCATTTTCCCCGTGTCCCCCAGCCAGCCACATCGTAGACACGGAAATAATTTTATCATATTTTGATAAGAAGAAACTGCAATACATATAACTGTAGACGTTGCAGTAGTTAACAATAACAATGGTGATTACCATGATTATTAGTAATGATGATGACGATGAATGGTAATTATAATAATTCTGTATTTGAGAACAGTATCTAAAAAAAAATGGATAAGCATAAGCTACTGATAACGACGATTAACAACAATGATAACACAAACATCAATTACCTGGGCATTCATAATACACCAAGACAGCCCAAACAATCGAGAGATATTGTACAGGAAATACAATTACAGTTGCTGATCTCCCACAGGTGCTAATCTTCAATTGGCATCTTCAGCGCACATCG
>NW_020872889.1:525718-535718 GCF_003789085.1 Penaeus vannamei
TCTCTCACATTTTCTGTCTGTCTAACGCTCTCTTTCTCTCTCTTCTCTCCTCTCTCTCTCTCCTCACTCCCCCTTCTCTCCTCTACTGACGTCTCACTCTCTCTTCCTTCCCTTTCCCTTCCCCCTCAATCCATCTCTCCCATAATCCCTCAATCCCTCCCTTTTTCTCATTTCCCTTCCCCTCCTCCCTTCGTTCCCTTCCCTTCTTTCTTCACTCCCCCTCCCTCCCTCCTTTTTCCTCCACCCACCCTCCCTCCCTTCACTTCCTCCCTTCCTCCTTCCCTTTCTCTTCCCTCTCCCTTCCTCCCTCCCTCTCTCCCTTTCCCCCTCCCTCTCTCCCTTCACATCCCTTCCTTCCCTTCCCCTTCCCTCTCTCCCCTTCCTCCCTCCTTCCTTCCCTCTCTCCCTTCCTCCTCCCTTCCTTTCCTTTCCTCCATCTCTCCCTTCCATCATCCTCCTTCTCCTCCTCCCTCCCCTCCCTCCTCCCCCCTCCTCCTCCCTCCCTCCCTCATCCTCCCTCCATCCATCCTCATCCATCCACATCCATCCATCCATCCATCCATCCTTCACACACACACAAACATCCAATCTTCATAGCCCAAAGATCAATTTTTTTTTTTTTTTTTTTTAATCTTACGCTTCGTTTGTTTTCGGAAAGTCTCAAGGGAAGAACTTTCGAGAATGTTCTAGAACAAAAGGCACGGATCGACATCTTAATTCGGGAGCTTAGATTTTACGATCTTTGGCGATTATCGGAACGGAGTGAGACATAAGCGGATGGCATTCTCCTGTGTCGTTCGATGTGTTTATTCGCTGCGGGGGGTGGGGGGTGGGGTGGGGGAGGGGGGGGGAGTGGGGTAGAGTGCGTTTGGAGTGGGGTAGAGGGGGTGGAGTGGGGGGAGTGGGGGGGAGTGCGTTTGGAGTGGGGTAGAGGGGGTGGGGGGGAGTGTGGAGTGGGGGTGGAGTGAGTTTGGAGTGGGGTAGAGGGGGTGGAGTGGGGTGGGAGTCAGATAGGAGTGGGAGTGTGGGATGGGAGTGTGGGTGTGGAGTGGGGTGGGGTGGGAGCGTGGGGTAGGAGTGGGGTGAGAGTGTGGGATGGGGGTTTGGGAATGTGGGGGTAGGGATGGAGTCAGGTAGGAGTGGGAATTGTGGGATGGGGGGTAGGAGTGGAGTGAGGCTGGAGTGGAGTGGGATAGGAGTAAGATAGGAGTGGTGGATGGGGTGGGAGTGGGTTAGGAGTGGGGGATGCGAGATGAGGGTGGGATAGGAGTGGGATGGGGATGGGAGTGTGGGATGGGCGTAAGATTAAGAGTGGGAAGGGAGTGGGAGTGGGATGGGAGTAAAATAGGAGTAGGATGGGGGATGGGAGTAGGATAAGAGTGGGATGGAAGTGAGATAGGAGTGGGACGGGGATGGGAGTGGGGGATGGGAGTAGAAAGAAAGAAGGGATAGGATGGGGAGGAGTAAAGAGAACTGGGAAGGTTGGTAAATGGAGATGGTGTAGGGGGGGGGGGGAGGGAGAAAAGAGGGGGGGGGCGTTTAAGTGGAGGGGGGTGAGGAATATATCACACATAGGTCAAGTTTTGTCAAGTTTTGGGGTGAAAATGGAAGGAAATGTGGGGAAAGACCGTCATTCTATTTTCTATCGTTTCTCTGTAGAAATGTAGGTGTGTGTGTGTGTATGTGTGCGTGCGTGTGTGTGTATGTGCGTGTGTGTATGTGTGTGTGTGTGTGTGTGCGTGTATGTGTGTGTGTGTGCGTGTGTGTGTGTGCATGTGCGTGTGTGTATGTGTATGTATTTGTGTGTGTGTGTGTATGCGTGTGTGCATTAAAGGAAGTAATCCCAAGCCATCCAACTCAAGTTCTGAAGTGGAAAGGATAGAAGGGAAGAATAACGAAATGGAGAAAAAGAGGAGGAGGAGAATGAAGAGAAGAAGAAGAGAAACAGAAGTAGCCACATTATTCTTTATTGTCTATCCACATCATCCACATCAGGAGGAAGGAGGAGAAATGAAAAGGAGAAGAGAGAGAGGAGACGATGATAACGGAAGGAAAAATATTGGATGGAGGGTGATAAAAGGAGAAATTGAAGATGATGAAGATTAGTAAGGAAGGAGATAGAAGAACACGAAGATTAGCAAGGAAGAAGATGAAGATTAGGAGGAAGAAGGAAGAAGATGGAGATTAGGAGGAAAGGAGAAAAGAAGATGAAGATTAAAACGGAAGTGAGAAGCTAGAGATTAGGAGGAAAAGAGAGAGAAGATAATTATGAAGAAAGGATGTAATGAGGAGGAGAGGAGGAGAAATAGAAGCAAAACGCAAGCGGCGAAATCATCTTGCATCGCTTCTTCGTATATGGAAGAAGAAAAAGAGATGATAAAGAAGATGAGAAGAAGACAAGAAGAGAGAAGAAAGGGAAAAGAGGAAGGAGGCAAAGAGGAAATTATCACAGGACTCTTAACCACGAGAAGAAGAAAATAGAATGACGAAGAAAGGGAGAGGCATAAGAAGAAAATAAGACAGACAAATCAACGAATAAAGAGAAATGGGAAAGAATGAAATTAAATCTAGTTAGAGGAGAAGAGAGACAAAAAAATATGTCAACAACAAAAAACGAAGATAAAAAACACGAAAGAAAGAATAAAAAGAAAGAAAAAAGAAGAAAAAAGAGAAAATGAACCAAAAACACACAAAACCAAAAGTAAATCGAGTCCATTTTTATTCCTTCACTCCCACCTCCCTCTCTCCCTCTCCCTTTCCTTCTCCTTTCCTATCTCCCTCTCCCTTCCATCTCCTTTTCTTTCTCCCTCTCTCCCTTCCTCCCTTTTTTTTTTTTTTTTTTTTTTTTTTTTTTTTTTTTTTTTTTTAAGGACCCGACCACCCTGATTCGATACCCTATTTTCCTTCCGTTATAACAAGGTAATTTATTCCTTACGATGAAGCATTCTCCCGATGGTTATTATAACGGGTGACGATGTTAATGGGTTATTAGGGGCTTGTTATAGCGTCTCTTGGGCAATTACGGTGGGTTATTGAGGCTGCAATGGCCAGGGTTGTTGGTTGTTATATGCAATAATTCTTTGTTAGGTTAATATCACCTTTTCGTCTCCGCTTTTTAGCTGGTTTGTTTTTAATTATTATTTATTTATTTTTTTATTTTTTGCTCGTTATCCTTTACTTTTTTGGCTTTTTATATTCTTCTCTATTTTTCTCCTCTTTTTTCACATCAAAAAGAAATTATTTTCTTCTGACTTTTCTCATTTTTTCATCTTCCATGCTTCGTTTTTTTCCCTTTCATTGATATTTTCTTTTTCTTTTCTTCCAACTTTCACCTTTTTTTTTGTTTTCACTTTCCTACTCCCTTTATTTGATGCTATCTATACTTTTCACCTAGTTTTATTCTTTTTCTGTTCTTTTCTATTATTATTATTATTATTATTTTTTTTTTGCTTTTTCCTTTTCTTTTCCCTCATTATCTCTTCCTTTATCCTGTCCTTCTCATTTTTCCCATTTTCTTATTGTCACATTCCTATCTACTCCTTTCGACACCGTAATACATTCACAAAAGTAATAAAACCTAAAAAAAAAAAATTAAATACAAACAAAGAATAATAAAAAAAACGGAAAATCGATCATTTACATATAGTAATAAAACCGAAATAACTCAATAAAACACAAACAAAAAACAAAAACAAAATACAAAAATCGATCCCCATCTAGAAATAGTAACAAAACCCAAACAACTTAAAAAAAAAAACAAAAATCGATCCCCGTTATCCCTAACGACCAATATCAAAGAAAACGTTACTCCATAAAAATAAAATAGTCCCGTATCCCACCGTAGGGCCAATGACGTCATCGACCTTCCCTCCAATCTTGTTTACATCCATGCGCATGCCTCATCACGCCGTCATGAGGTTATGTTTACCTCATGATCGTCGGCGTACTCGTGATCGTCTATTCGTGGAGGTGCATAATTTCCGCTCATGAAATTTCATTTGTTGTTTACTCAGAAAGATATACATTCACGGTCGGTGGAGAGAATTTGCGATATCGTACTCATGGGGGGTGTAGGAAAATATTATTATTTGCTATTGTTTGTTGTTTTATTATTGTTATTGTTATTGTTATTGCTATTGTTGTTATTATTATCATTATTATTATTGTTATTGTTATTATTATTATTAATATTATTATTATTATTATTATTATTTTTATTATTATTACTTTTGTTATTATTATTGTGAGTAGTAGTAGTATTACTATCATTATTATTTTCATTATTTTTATTATTGTTATTATCATCATCATTATTATTATTGTTTTTATTATTATCATTATTATTATCATCATTGTTATTATCATTATTATCATCATCTACTATTCACTATTACTATTAGCATTACTTCTATTATCATTAGAATTATCATTATCATTAAAATCATCATAATAGTTACTCTTATTTACATAAGCACCATCATCATTACTATTACTATTATTATAATCATTATCATCATTATTACCATCATTATCATAACTTATACATCATCTCTCTCTCTCTCTCTCTCTCTCTCTCTCTCTCTCTCTCTCTCTCTCTCTCCTCTCTCTCTCTCTCTCTCTTCTCTCTCTCTCTCTCTCTTTCTCTCTCTCTCGTCTGAGTACCAGTCGTGACCGGATGAAAAAAAAAATGTTACGGTAATTAAATCGTTTAGCTTCTCTTATCGATCGCCAGAAGCCTTCGGAGCAGAATGTGCGTGGTGTGCGAGGCAGAGAGAGAGGGAGAGAGAGTACGTGTTTAAGTGTGGGTGGAAGAGAAAGGGAGAGAGAGGCGGAAGGAGGAGCGAGAGGGAGAGAGGGGGAGGGATGGAGAGAGAGGGAGGGAAGGGAGGGAAGGAGATAGATAGATAGATAGAGATAGGGAGAGAGAGAGAGAGAGAGAGAGAGAGAGAGAGAGAGAGGGAGAGAGAGAGAAGAGAGAGAGAGAGAGAGAGAGAGAGAGAGAGAGAGAGAGAGAGAGAGAGAGAGAGAGAGAGAGAGAGAGAGAGAGAGAAAGCGAGCGAGGAAGGAGGGAAGGAGATAGATAGATAGAGAGGATGAGGGAATGAGGGAAATTATATATATATAATATATATATATATATATATATATATATATATATATATATATAATATATATATATATATATATATATATATATACACACACACAAAAGAGCTAGATAGATAGATAGATAGACCGAGAGAGAGAGAGAGAGAGAGAGAGAGAGAGAGAGAGAGAGAGAGAGAGAGAGAGAGAGAGAGAGAGAGAGAGAGAGAGAGAGAGAGAGAGAGAGAGAGAGAGAGAGAGAGACAGAGAATTACCCCTATTATACACTCAAGAGCTCTCAGCAAAACCTCTTCGACTATCCCAAGAACTTTTTTACAATCGGCCAAGAACTCGAACTATTTGACAACAATCACACACATTGACTGTTAAATGTGTATTAAATTCGTGCTTTTCTATCGCTCATGTGTGTGGATAGTGAAAAAGGAGGAGAGGTGAGGGAGATGGATATAAAGAGACAGACAGAGAGAGGGATAAAGGGAACGAGAAGAGGAGATATGGAGGTTAGAAAAAAGGGAGAGAGGAGAGAGGGAAGGTGAAAAAGCGACAAATGAGGGGAAGAACAAGAAAAGGAGACATAAAGATAGAGAGAAAACAGTGCATGAGAGAAAAGAAAAGAAACCAAAGAAAGATGAAAAAGAGTCAACGAAAGAACTAAAAAAGAGAGATAAAAAAAGAACAACAGAGAAAGGAAGAACAAGAAACCAACGATAACAGACCGTCAAAGAAGAAAACCAAAAGGACCTCGCAAAATTCACGGACACGAAAAAGAAAGAAAGGAAGTAAGAAAATAGAAAGACCTCGCAAAATAAACGAACACAAAAAAGGAATAAAGAAAGAAAGACCTCGCCAAATAAACGAACACGGAAAAAAGAAAAGAAAGAAAGGGAGGAAGAAAGAGAGCAGAAAGACCACGCAACATACACGAAGTCCCTCCCACTCCAAATATGGCGACGGGAAGGCAGGCTCTGAAACCACACACGGCCGCCGACGAACAAGGGAACAACCCGTTTGCAGATTAATGGGTTGTTTTCTAGCCAATTTTCATTCAACAACACTTTGCTCTCTGAACGGCGTGCCAAATTTACGTCTGCCAATTGTACAAAGGGGGGAGTGGAAGAATGGGCGGTAGAAGAATAAGAATAAGGAGAATGAGAAGGTGAAGAAGACGGAGACGAAGAAGGAAAAGCGTAAGGGAGAGAAAAAGAAGAATGCGAGTGGAAGGAAGAAGAAATGGAGGAAGGCGAAAAGGATGAAACAAACAAGAGCGAAAGAAAAGAATTGGAAGAAGAAATGGAGGAAGATCAGAAGGATGAAACAAACAACAACGAGAGAATAGAAAAGAAAAGAAAATATGACCATAACAAAGAAAAGGAACAACAACAAGAATACAAATAGAAAGAAAAAAATAAGCGTTAGACCTTTACTTCAAACATTCAAATTGTGTTCTCCAGAGTGAGGCAGGAACTGTTTACATTCTTATACCTTCTCCGGAAATATTTCTGGCTGTCGAAAACGATAATATTTGTAGTTTGTAAGACGTCGACCTGTTTATAAAGAGCTGTATGTTGCCAGAACTACGAGCTTACATTTTTTTTTTTTTTTTTTTTTTTTGGAGTACGCTATTTTATTCTTAAATCTATGAATTCATTTTCCTTTTCATGAGGTTATGTTACTTTTATAAAAGGCTTTGTCCTCATACTTACAGCATAACACAGGTATTTACATAGATAGTGATAATTACTGTAGTATCTGTTACGTAGATTCTTCCTATGAAAAAGGGAATATTATTAGGATTAGCGAAGTTACCTCATACTTACAACCTAGCAGAGATGAACCGTATTCATGTTGACAAATGTGGAAAGGTATGAATGAGAACGAATATCTCTCGTATTGTGAAGATATTCGTTCTCATTCATACCTTTCCACATAGCAGAGATATTTACACAGATCATGGTAATTACTGTAATATCTATTACGTAGATTCTTCCTATGAAAAAAAGGGAATATTATTAGGATTAGCGAAGTAAATAACAATACGCTAAGCATTGTTAAACATTCGTGCGAAGATGAACAGTTGGAGGAAAAACAAAATTTGTAGTTTGAGGAACAAAAAGACGAGGATACGACATAGCCGTGAGACTGGGGTGTGATAGCGTGTGAGTACGTGGAATCGTCGGTCGTATAAATTGATAAAAGGAGGGAGAAGAATAGCGATGAAAGAGTGAAAGGAAAGGAGAAAGAGAGAGGGGGAGAGGGAGAGAGAGGAAGAGGGAGGAAGAGGGAGAAGAGATGGGGAAAGAGAGAGAGAAGAGAAGAGAAGAGGAGAGAAGATAGATCGATAGATAGAGATAGAGAGAGCGAGAGAGAGAGAGAGAGAAAAGAGAGAAGAAGATAGATAGATAAATAGAGAGAGAGAGAGAGAGGATAACAGTCAGACAAATAAATAAACAAAACCACTAAGAGAGACACAGAAAAAACTATTATACAAACAACCAAATAAATAAAAAGGTAGATAAAATATTTGATAGAACGATAAAAAAATATACAGACAGACGCATAGAAAGGTAGATAAATAGCTTGATAGATCGTCGGGCAGATAGATAGATAGATAAACAGACAGATTCGTAGATAGATTGAAAGATATAGATAGATAAATAGATAGATAGGGATAGATGGAGAGAAAGACAGATTACGAGAGAGAGAGAGATGGAGAGAAAGAGAGATTAAGAGAGAATGAAAGAGAGAGAGAGAGAGAAAGAGAGAATGAGTGAGAGGAGAGAGAGAGAGATTAAAGACAGAGTGAGAGAGAAGAGAGAGAGAGAGAATAATGACAGAGGAATAGAATAAAAATAGAAATGTATAAAGCAGACGAAGAAATGAATTAAAGAAGAAAATAAAACGGAAGAAAGAAACAGTCTGAATGAGTTAAGGAAGTTATTTATATCGAAGAGGCTAATAGGGAAAGAGGGAGAGAGAGAGAGAGAGGAAGAAAAAAAGAGGGAGTGGGGAAAAGGGAGAGAGAGAGAGAGAGAGGAAAAAAGAAGAGATGGCGAGAAGAAGAGAGAGAAGAAAGAGAAAAAAAAGAGATAGTGGACAAAACAAAAGAGGAAGAGGAAGAGAAGAGAGATTGTGGAAGGGAAAGAAAAGAGGAAGAGGAAGAGAAGAAGATGGCCATCAGACTCCCCCCCCCCACCCGTTACTCATCATCTACCCTCCTTACTCATCACCCACACTCTCCGCTCTTACTCTTTTACTCACCCTCCCAATCCCCCTGGTTCCTCTTCCTCCCTTTCTCGCTGTCCTTAATTCCTATTTTCAGTAATTCTCTTCCTCTATTCCCTTTTATCCTCCTCCTCTCTTCGCCTCCATCTTCGTTCTATCTGATTTTTACTCAAACTCCTCCCCTTAAGATTGCTTTCAATTGTTTGCCTTTTTGTCTTAATTTCTTTCTAAGTCTTCGACCTCCCTCCTCCAAACTCCCTCCCTCCCTCCCCCCTCCCCTAACCCCTCTACAACCCCCTCCCTTTCAACTTCCTTTCCCTCTTCCAAATTCCCTCCTCTTCTCCCCTCCCTACCCATCACCCCTATTACCCTCTCCCTCCCCTTTCCCCCTCCCTCTTCTCCTCTCAATTCCCTCCTCTCTGCTCCTCCCTCTTTCTCTTTCAACCTCCTCTCCTCTTCCCTCTCAACCCCCTTCCTCCCTCCCTCTCCCTCTCTCAACCCCTCCCTTCTCTTTTCCCTTTCTCCCCCCCTCCCATCTCCTCTTCCTTTCCCCCTCCCTCCCTTTTCCTTTCTCCCCCCTCCCTTTTCCTCTCCCTTTCTCCCCCCCTCCCTTCTCCTCTTCCTTTCTACCCCCCTCCCTCCTCCTCTCCCCTCACCCCCCTCCCTTCTCCTCTCCCTTTCCCCCCCTCCCCCTCTCTTCTCCTCTTCCTTTCTCCCCCCCCCCCCTCCTCTCCTTCTCCTCTCCTTTCTCCCCCCTCCATTCCATCTCCTCTCCCTCCTCCTCTCCCATTCCCCCCCCTCCCTCCACCTTTCCCTCTCTCCCCTCCTCCTCCCCCCTCCCCTCCCCCTCCCCCCCTTAAAACCACACGGTACATCAAGCTAACGTTTATGACAAGTTGCGACACGATTTCACGGGCGCGACTCGCTCTCCCGGCTCGCTTGGATCCCGCGTTATCTCCGTCCTCCGGGAAAACGTACGGGCTTGCCTCGGCTTGGCAACCCGCTCCCAAGAACGCGTCTCCTTTCTCATCGCCGCCGCGAAGATGGGGTCGTTGTAGCCAGGCTGGGTGAGAGATGGGCGTGTTGGAGGGAGATACGGAGTGGTGGTGGAGAGAGGGAGGGAGGGAGGAGAGGAGGAGAGAGGGAGGAGAGGAGGAGAGGGAGGAGAGAGAAAGGGAGGAGAGGGAGAGAGGGGGGAGGAGAGAGAAGGAAGGAATGGAGGAGAGAGGGAGGGATGGAGGGAAGAGAGGAGAGTGAGGGATGGGAATGAGAGAGAGAGAGAGGAGAGAGAGAGAGAGAGAGGAGAGAGAGAGAGAGAGAGAGAGAGAGAGAGAGAGAGAGAGAGAGAGAGGAGAGGAGAGAGAGAGAGAGAGAGAGAGAGAGAAAGATAGATAGATAGATAGAGAGAGAGGGGGGGGTAGAGAGTAAGAAAAGAAAGAGGAGGGAGAGAGAGTGACGAAAAGGAGGAAGGAGGAGGAAAAAGGGGAGAGAAAGGAAAGAAGATATTGAATAAACAAGCAGACATATAGATAGATAGTAAAATAGATGGACAGACAGATAGATGAATCACCTTCCTTTATTCGATTCCTCTCGTAAGTTTAAAGAATTTTTCATTCTCGTTTTCGTCTTCAAGTCTTTTCTCATTTTCTCATTTCTTTCCTTCACTTATTCT
>NW_020872889.1:540718-545718 GCF_003789085.1 Penaeus vannamei
AAAATCATGAGATATACGTTTAGCTTCTTTATTTCTTCATCATCTTGTTGTTGTTGTTGTTGTTGTTTTTGCATACAGTAAAAACGATTTTTTTCGGTGGCTAAATTAGCGCACTTTTGGATCGATATAGAGCATTTCTTATTGTAGTTGTTCTTGTCGTTGTTGTTTACGTGAAAAACTCTGCGGTAACTCGACGCCACATTTCACTACATACTTGAAATTAACGTTCGCGCTGATAATAGCATAACGCTATTACGTCAGTGGGTATTTCTTCTCTTTATCGAGAAATATGGAGACATCAGGTGATATTCCTTATGATATGGGTAATACAGACAAAATGAGAGCAGTATTATACTTTTAGGAGATTAAAGCATTGTCTGAATTATCACAATTGCTGGGATACGAGGCAGTGCATTTATACTAATCTTTATTCAGAGTATACATGAAGGGAAGGGATAGTTGGCAGGAATAGTGGTAGTGAGAGAGGTAGAGAGAAAGAGGGAGAAAGGGAGAGATAGGAAGAAGGAGAGGGAGAGGGAGAGAGGGAGGGAGAAAGGAGGGGAGAAGGGAGGGATAGAGGGAGGGAAGGAGAGAGAGAGAAAGAAAGAGAGAGAGAGAGAGATTAAAGAAATCGAAAGAGAGAGAAAGAAAATGAGCAAGAGAAATGAAAATGAAAAATAGAGAGAGAAAGAAAGAAAGAAAGAAAGAGAAACCATGAGAAAAAAAAAATCAAAAGCAATTGAAAGACAGACAATAACCCCCCTCCCCTTCCCCCCTTCTCCACCCGCAGGACAACACAAGACCACACACGTTCGCCCACCGTCGTCCCCCCTCCTCACCCCCCCGCCACCGCCCACCGCCAGCAGGATGGGGCGCCGCAGAATCCAGCGCTGCACCACGCCAGAGCTCAAGGACGTCCTCCTGGAGTCGTCAGGAGGAAGGTGGTTCCGGCCGGTCAACGGATACGATGTAGTCTTCCCGGGAATCCTTCTCGGAGATGCGTGAGTGATTTTTTTTTCTTATTTTTTATTTAATTATTTTATTATTATTATTTCCTTCTTGGAGATGCGTGAGTGATCTTTTTTATTTTTTATTTGTTATTTTATTTTATTTATTTATTTATTTTTATTCAATTTATTTATTTATTTATTTATAATTTATTTATTTATTTTCATTTTTTGAGGTGGAGGGTTGCTGGGATTGGGTGGGGGGAGGAGGAGGAGGGAGGGGAGGAGAGGGGTGACTAAGGGAGGGGTTGTTTTATCTGTGTGTTTGCGTGTGTGTTGTGTGCGTTTGTGTGTGTGTGTGTGTGTTCGTTGTCTGTTTAGATGGTTTGGATGTTCATTTTATTATTTATTTATTTATTTTGGGGGTATGGGTGGAGGGGGGAGTGGGAGGGGGAAGAGGGGAAGGGTTGTTTTGTCTTTTTGTGTGTGTTCGTTGTCTGTTTGGATGGTATTGGATGTTTGAATAGTTTGTTCAGTCTGTTTGTCTGTCTGTCTTTGTCTCTCTCTCTATCTATCTATGTGTCTATCTGTCTTTCTTTTTCTCTCCCTCTTCTCTCTCTCTCTTCCTTTCTTTTTCTCTCTCTCTGTTTTCTCTCTCTATCTACCTATCTCTCTCCTGTCTCTCTCTCTCTCTCTCTGTCTTTCTCTTTATCTTCCTTTCCCCTTTGCATTGCTATCATACCGATGAAATAAAAAAGTGCAAACCCCTCTTTTCCGATCAAAGCCAAACCG
Source organism: Penaeus vannamei (assembly GCF_003789085.1). Taxonomy (NCBI): domain Eukaryota; kingdom Metazoa; phylum Arthropoda; class Malacostraca; order Decapoda; family Penaeidae; genus Penaeus; species Penaeus vannamei. The sequence goes on from NW_020872889.1 coordinate 542,458, forward strand.
AACAAACGACCACTTAACGAACTCCCCTTCTTTTCTCCCCCCCCCCCCCCCCCCCCCCCCGCCCCCCCCCCGACACTCCACCTCCTTGAAGGACATCGGCGTCACCCACGTCCTCAACGCCGCCCAGGGACACAACAACGAGGTCTACCGCGGCTACGTCAGCACCACCGCCAACTACTACAAGAAGAAGGGCATCTTCTACCTGGGCATCCCCGCCATGGACATGCCCGGATTCTACCTCAAGCCGTACTTCCGGGAGGCGGCGGACTTCATCCAGCACGCGCTGCAGCAGGGAGGTGAGGCCGGCGCGGGCGGGGAGCGGGGGCGCGCGCGCGCAAACGCAACGCACTCTCTCCCACAGACGCACATACAAGCATACACATACGTATACACACAATACACACACACACACACACACACACACACACACACACACACACACACACACACACACACACACACACACATATATATATATATATATATATATATATATATATATATATATATATATAATATATATATATATATATATATATATATATATATATACTCGCATATATGATGCTTATATATTGTCACATATCCACAGCATTTCTTCACTTAGCTATTGAAAGCAAACATTCATGCGAACACACTTTGGCTTCCAATTAATCCGACGCCGCGTGTCCGATTCGCCCGCAGGAAAGGTCCTCGTGCACTGCCAGTGTGGGATCTCTCGCTCAGCCTCCCTCGTCGCCGGCTTCCTGATGCTCCGGCGCGGGATGAACGTTCAGACGGCCCTCGCCACCATCAGGTCTGTGTTCAACGGCCGCCTTGTCGTGGCGTTTTCCCTCTTCGATGTAATGTTTAGGACACGGACTTCATTTCACTTATTGTCATGTGCTGTTTTGTTTGCTTTGAGGTCTTGAGCCTTATTTTCATGTTTGTGTTATGGTCCGTGATGAGTTTTGTTTTGTTGAGTTTTATTGATGTTGAGCTTTATATATTTTGTTTTGTTAATGGGGGAATCATGCTCGTGAATTGTAGTTCCTTGTTCATATTTGCTCCTCTGTGTCCGTTCGTGTCCATGCTTTCACGTTGTCCCGTGGTCGCCTTGCAGCAAGAAGAGGAGCATCTTCCCCAACCAGGGCTTCCTGAGTCAGCTGTGCGACCTGGACTACGAGCTGCGTCGGAGCGGAGAGATCCCCGACTCCGACCTGCCCGACCGCCGCGGGTCGCTGCCCTACCGCGAGACGTCGCCCTTCCGCAACCCGTCGGCGTACCCGCGGTTTACGCTCGTGCCTTACAGGACCTTCGAGACGTATTCCGACACCAAGACGTACGTGCCGCCGCGCAGGTCCTCCTCCGTCGACCGCTACGAGGCGCCCGCCAAGCCCTTCGCCCACAACCCGCTCGTGGATTCCAAGACCTACGGCCGCACGAGGTCCTCCACGAGCCCCGTCCGCTACACGCGAAGCCCCTCCGTGTCCTACACGAAGTCCTTCATCGACGACGACGAGGAGGAGCCCATCAACACGAAGGTGTTTGACACGTACAAGCGATACGTCAGGTCCTCCACGACGCCGCTGCCGTCCTCGGTCTACCGGGAGAGGCTGGCCCGCATCCTGGACTATTACGTGCCGCCCAGGAACATCCTCTACGAGACTACGACAACGCCGTACTCCTACTCGGTGGAGACGTACTACCCCGACAGGACCTACCAGTACATCAACAACCTCAATAAGTACTACGACACCTACAGGTACATGCGGGAGCCGAGCCCCGTCAGAGCCTACTCGCCCGTGCCCGAGCGCCGCCCCTACAGCATGGTGCCTCTCAGGGGCTACCACTCGGGTACGACCTACGTGTCAACCTATCCTTATACAGAGAAATACTTCCCGACCATCTGCAAGTATCCAGCCACAGCGCGGGCTCTAAACACAGCCACGATGTCCACCTTTGCGACTCTCAGGGCGTAATACTCTAGGCCCTGGGACGCTAATACCTAACAATGCTTTTAAAATCAATGTTCATGTTTCAGCTTCATTGTTTCAACATTCGACGTCCTGCCGCGACGTCCCATGTTCAGACATCAGCATTTGGTCTTTTTAAGAGTCTATCCAAATCAACCATAACATAGATATGTTCATTGTCCTAGAGTATACCGTGTAGGATATGATTTAGAAGTCCCTAAATAGTTTTCTGTGACTGAGGAGGCCGTGGTCTGCCAGATGCTTGGAGCTGTGTGGGTGTTGCTGATGTGAATAACTTTAAATGTGCAGTACAGAAACTGTGTCATATTCATGTGATGTCGCATTCATCTCTTCAAAGGCTACAGAACGACCGATATACGTGTTTACTGCATTACACATTACTAATTCTCATACCAAGCTGTCATGTTTGTCACTATCAATGTGAAAAGAACGTCTAGTGTTTAGACAATGTACATATCGACAACGCGTTACATGTATAATCAATAGTTAAGGTCGAAGGTGTTGCTGCAAACCTAGCTGGATACCGTCTTGCCAAGCTGCGCTGTTCGGAGTGTCAAAATAACTCAAAACGAACTTGCTTTTGGCTCAACCCCGGCTCGCTGCGATGAGCTCTCGCACGACCACGCTGGAGGGTCGTCCCGAATGCTGGGAAAGGTGGTGGCCTCGACGACCAAGGTCACGTGACTGATTACACTACAGAGATTTATATAATTGACTGATTCTCTTAATGCATTGCTCATCCTTTGGGGTTGGAATCTTTTCTTCCGTTCTGGTTGGAATGTTCAGTCTGGATGGAGCGCTTTGGGCCTCGCGTGACCCGTGCTGACCCCGATCATGGAACTTCGCTGTCCTTGAATCCGGCCACGCAGGCACAGATGGCCGCGGGAGACAAAGGTCGTAAAGGGTCAAAACGATCATGGCACAACGCATGAATACATACATGCATAAATAAATTCAAACATAACGTACATACATACATACATATATATATATATAATATATATATATATATATATATATATATAATATATATATATGTAATATATATATATATATATATATATATATATATATATATATATATATATAGAAACAAACACACACAGACACACACACACACACACACACACACACCACACACATACAACACACACACACACACATTATATATATATATATATATATATATATATATATATATATATATATATATATATATATATATATATATATATATAATATATATGTGTGTGTGTGTATGTGTGTGTGCATGTATAAATGTATA